>LPNX010688241.1:78037-92453 GCA_001517045.1 Pseudotsuga menziesii
AAAATCTTAAATTCAAAAGTTCTAATATCCTCTCTACAATGATCCTAATCAACTAGAACCTTTTCTCCTCACCTTGCACAACACCAATAATGGGAACCATTTTTTTGCATCCAATCCTTTAGGCTTCCCCAATTTCGTTCCAATGTTTCAACATAGGATGGGTAGGGTATCTCATTTTTGGGAATCTAGGGACTCGTAGTTTTAGGCCGAATTTCCTCTCATAATAGCACCATAATCAACAATAGAAATAAGATTTAAAATTGCATAAAAAACCATGAAAATAATGTCCATGGGCCAATTTTCTAGAAATGATGCTCAATTCCTTTTTCCCCAAGTTCATATAGGAAATAATAATGAATGAGTGATTAATTATTCCAATTATAAACATTATATTTCCATTATTATAACTCTCCATGTGATCCTCACAAGGATTCTACGATTTTTCTTTTAATCCTTGAGCTTAAGTTAAAAATACGATATGGTTAGTTAAAGAAAACTCCATAATGAAGGATTTAGGGACCTTGGGTTATATCACTATTAAATCTTTTATTCAAGGCATGAGGGCCTAGGTTAATATCTCAATAATTTCCTCTCTCCTTATCCCCGTTTCCCTTCTTCCACATGTGGAATCGTAGGCCCCAGTCTCTTTTTCAACCCTTTTCATTTGTATCCATCAAGGTTTTTATATTAAAGATAAATGTACACCATTACAATATCTTTGGTTATCCTCAACCATATATGTCCAACTTCTAGCCACTTTGTCATTACATACACCTTTACATCCCATGGTGAAAAAGCAGGGTGTTAGAAATTTTGTGTTCGATGTTCATTCATGTCCCACACAAAGGATAAAATACAATTAAAATAAACATTAATTTTCTATGGAACCTCATTAAAAAATTAACTAAAGGAATTGGATCGAACAAATATAACAAACTATAGGTGGAATACATTCATCAACATACCTCCTAAAAATGAAGAGGCCACCAGGAGTGATTTTTTCTAAGGTAGTGAGAGTGTTGTAGAACAAAAAACTCATGGCTCTTTCATATTGGTGGAGAGGGAGGAACTGTATAACTATAAGACTCATTTAAAGTGAACTTAAACACATATCACCTATCTCAACTTGACTCTTGGATCAATGAATCTACCTCTACAATCTTACCTTTATTATTGGAACTAGAGTAATATGTGTATGTCACAAAATAAATTATGGGAAAATGCTAATTTTCAAGGTTATTTATGAAAAAATATTCGTCATTTTTCATTCATTCCTGATATGATTCACTCATGCTTCATAGGATTAAAAAATTTTAGTCTAAAAATAGCTAAAATTGTCCCAAAACAATAAAAACATACTTATAAATTTTAATATTTTTTTTAAAATATCGCCAAACATTTTATGTTGGTAATTTTATAATTTGTAATATCTACAAAGGTTTCTCTGTTATAAACCTAAATGGTTATTACTGTTTTTAATTAATATTAGTTATTATCTAGTCACTAATAGGTTAATTAATTATTAATTATTAGTATTATAAGGTATGTCTATTTATTAAATAGATGTGTCTATTACCTTATTTTACATATTTAGCATGGATCAATATATATGTAAAGAGAACATTCAATTATCAAATATATATGTTTATAAATAATATCCAACATGTAAGGTTTTATTCTTACTAGTGGTATCAGAGCTTTGGCTTGCTCAAGCTCTCAAGCTCTTCTCGACATTCATCTTCTCAGCATCTCCACACTCCAACGCTTCTCATTCTCCACCTTTCTCATTCTACAACTCACACAGTTTCCTCTCATAACCATATTCCATCCACCTGCAATACCTTGTGATCTATAGCTCCACACTCCATAATTTCCGCTATAGATTCCCATATTCCCCTTATCTTGTGTCCAACACCCTCACCAGGAATGCATTCACTCCCTCACTTTGCTCCTCTTTGCCACATTCGCTTCTGCCAACCCTCACTAATCCCTACAACTCCATGCTCCATACCCTCCACTCCAACCTCCAGCTTCTTCCTGTAGACACCTCCTCCATGTGCCCTCACAGCCACCTCCTCCAATTCCACTTCCTACAATGTAGTTCCTCCCCGTGGTATCTCCTCACCCACACCCATACCCACACCCACTCTCTCTAGTAATACCTCCCCTTTCCCTCCACCTTCCATCCCACACGGTTTGCATCAGAACTACGACCTGCATGTTCTCCCTTCACGCACTCTACATAGCCTCTTCCCCTACATGCTTTCAGTTACTTGCTCACATCTGCATGCTCATAAATACATCAACAAAGGGGATTAGGATTGGGTTATATTCTTTAGAGTAGATAATTTTATGTTTTATTTATTTATTTGAATTTAGTGGCTTTGGATACACTACTGTATGGTACTATACGCATCGAATCGGTTCCATACAGAACTGATCAAAACTGGTTGGTTCAGTGGTTTTAGGTTGGTTTTGTATGGAACTGGATGGTTTACTTGCTCTTTGAGCTCACTTTTTGGTTCAAGCGGTCCAGGCCCCAAACGAGACCACCAAAGCCTATAAACCGATTGGACCGACTGGTTTTTCCTGAATCAAACCGGTTTTGATAACATTGAACTAGCCAGAAAAAAAAAATACATTGATGCCTTACATTCCCCCTCACAGAAGGTTAAGAGAATCATACATAAAGAAGGATAAGAACCACCCTTTGAAGTTCAAAAAACATAAAAAAAAAAATCCTAAACATAACCATCGTTTAATGTACAAGACTCAAAATAGGAATTAAAATCATGCACAAAGGTCCAAAAATTTGTTGCAGGTTCAAAAAAGGAATGGAAATGAGTCGTATAAATTATCTAACCTACACAACCATAAAAATAGGGAAAATGGCTCATGAATTCCAAAAAAAAGTCGGATTGTAAGCTTGGATCATAACCCAAACCAAATCCAAGGACATGATAATAAATACAATAACAGTGATGATGAAACAAAAGATGTAGAGGAGACTGATAAAAACTAGAGTATAGAAGATCAAAATGAACCGAAAGAAAAATTACTTGAGACTAAAAAAGGAAAAATATAGATACATCTGATGATTCCAAGGAAAGTTCTAAAGAATATGGCAATATCATAAATTATAGCAATGAAGCTCCAAACACTGATGAATATGAGGTTGGTGTTGATGACAATTATGAAAAAATTGAAGTTGTAGAAGGATACAATAATGTAAATAGAAGCACTAAAAGAGATCCTAACCATGACAATGTAGAAGAATAAAACTCATTTAATATAAATAATATAAATATTTTTAATCAAACGAGAATGGATGAAAGAAATACATTAAAGGGAGCTTGATCCATAAAAGAGTCCTTGACCAATCAAATTGATTTAAGTAAGTTGTCAGTAGTTTCCACGACATATAAGAAGAGCATAAAAAATGTAACTGAATATCCAACCATGTATGAAGATCAATCGATCGACACTAAAGAATCTATGTTCAAGATATTAATCATTTCCATAGAAAGGGATGAAAAAATGCAAGAGTTCAACTTGTCAAAACAAGTTCATCATGAAGATATCGGATTGGAAACTTAGAAGAATACTTCCTATAGTCATTATGGTTTCCTCTACATAATTATATGCATGCAGAAATTTGAAAGGAAATGAGCCCAACTATTTCAAGAATTATTAAACCATGGTACCATTATTAAATGAAGGTGCCATCTCCGTAAAGACATCATTCATTTATCATATATATATATATATATATATATATATATATATATATATAATATCCCACATCTAAGGGTTTATCCCTACAATATTTAGGATTATTACATTCTCCACTTTAAAAAAATCATGCATCTTTAGAATTTTCCCTAATGTATGTGCCATGGAAACTATCACATGACAACTCCAATACATTGTTTGTAATTTCTTCCATAGAGAGATGTTCATCGTAGGTATTTTTTTGCATAGATAAAAAGGTCAAAAGAATATAATGTAGACCATATTCTAGTTTAACATGGTGGATATATTGTTCAGCTATAAAACGTTTGGTGAAACAATTTGATTATTTCCCTCAATCCTCCTCTTTTAAGGAAGATTTCACCAAAAAACCTCAATGAAGGAGAAAATAAAAACCATAAAGCAATTAATTCGACATGACCCAACAAAAGAGCATTAAAATTGTCACCTACCACACCATCAACAATATACGATAACATTTATGACATTGGCACTCACAAGAACCTACTACCCAAATATAATGCAATGGGAGCACATGAGAGGATCAAATTGACAACGCCCATGCACCTCCTAGATGCACACATGCTCTCCCACTTCAGCAATGCGAACCTCCACGCCGGATTGCCAGCATGGGAAATAGGAGAGTGAATGTGCATGTGGATCAGGGATTATTTTAAGGAAACATACTTATTCAACCATGTATAAATGTTGGTGAATATTACCAATTCTTAAACACCAACTATAAAATGATTCGCGATATTTTTCAAAAAATATTTTAATTTCCAAGGATTTTATATCGTTTATATAATAATTTGGTGATTTTTAGGGCGAAAAAATTTTACCTCATCAAATTTGGGAGAAACAGGGCTTCAAAAAATGCAAAATGGAGAATCTTTTTTGAGAGAAAAACATGGAAAAATAGCCCACTGGGCTAAAATTCGCCCCTAAAATTATCCCTGCATGCACTTGTGTGCCTATGCAAATAGGTGCATGTGTATGCACACGTGTGTTGGGTGCAATCGCACACAAGGACTCGTGCGCATCCCTGTGTTTTAAAAAAAAAACGTGTTTGTCTTGAATGGACTTGTGCAAATAACCTAAAATGACGTTGGGGAAAGGTAAATAGAGTATGAATGAAATTGTTTTTGTTTCTTTCATTGTTTTTTTTGTTTTTAAAATAAAATACAAAATTTGAAAATCAATTGAAATGGGAAAAATTTGATACTGTGGGTACAAATTACCTAACCACAATGACAAATACAAATCAACCATCCCAAGAAAAGAATGAAACAAACCAAACAGAGGACCCAAACCCCAAATTAAATGAAAAAAAACCATGAATTAAACGAAGAAAACCTTGAAGATGAATTACACAGGGATTTAAACCAATTAAGAATTTTGAGTGATGAACTATAGAGAACAAGGGAACCCTCTAGGGTTTTCCTCGCCACATCAATTCAAAACATAATAAAATATATCAACATTTCCCACAGTGAGATAACCAGTTTGAGCGAATATAGGGCTCGAATGAGAGAGCATTATAGCACTGGTATATCCAAAGAGGATAAAAAAAACCTGAATATCACAAAAGCCCAATTGTGGAGAAAATTTACAGATCCTAGAATAGGACAGCCTCGAGATGTGAGGAAGAGGCGAGTTTGCATCGACTAGTGTAATTACCAGCCATGGAGAGAAAAATGGAGGAAGAGATGTCTCATGGTTTTCGACAAGCCTCCATGCAACAATGTCGAGGTCCCGCATTATTTTATCAGTATGGGCTGAGATTTTGTTAGGGTTCCATGTTAACTACTTTGATATCACCAAGGCCTAGGGCATCAGCTTTGGCTCAGGCCAAGATTGACCTCACGCCCACCAAAACCCACTCAGACGACCTCCTGCACCTAGCTAACATCCAAACTCTCCTCCTCAACCCCTTGTTAGGTAGTAGGCTAGATGAGAATCATGAGTCTGTTAGACGTGATACATGGCACCTTCTCAGGCATACCGCATTTGTGGCTATGTCCTAGCATAGTGAGCAGGACCCCCGCGAGAGACATACTTCTGCATGGTCTAGGCGAGGGAGAGAAGATACAGGTGGTAGCCAGGTGGATCCATCTAGCTCGATGAGACTACTGCCACATTGTTGTTCTCGTTGTGGGAATCCATACCAAGTTCCCACATAGGAGCATGGCATAGAGAGCTACCTACACTAGGTTAGTTATTATTTTATTTAATGTTCAAGTATTGATTATACATTATGCAATCTCATAATTTCTAATAAATTTAACTTAGAATCAAGTGTTCATGACTTGATTTTTTTTATTGTACAGTTATTCAGTGTTGAGTCTCCAACACACGGGTGGGAGGACGCGGGTTCCTTCAACCTAGATGGATCCATGGCAACTACAGAGGACATCATGGAACCATACACATAGGTAGTTTTTTTTCAGTAATTAAATTTAATGTTTGTAGTTAATCTCGTAGTCCAAGATATGTGTCTCCCTTGTACTTTGTTTTAATATTTGCATCGTGTTTATTGTTTATTATTATGGCTCTGTGATCCTGTTTATCTAACAAGGTTATGAGAGAAAAAACAAATATTCTACCACAATATCCTAAAATTCATTGAATTCCTTCAAAAATGGATGAAATGTTATCTTACATTAATTGGTAACAAGTTAGGAAGTATGTTTGACATTGGTGAAAAAATGAGGGACCTAGAAAAAACTTATGTGGAAAACATTTACATAGAGATGCACCACGATGATGGGTTAGATAATTAAATTGGTAATTAATGAATTGGGTCTTAGTTGTATTGTGAAGAATTGAATATGTTATAATAACCATTATCTACTCAATATGCTACCTCTAATGGAAACTTAGAAGAGAATTTAATAAGAAGGGTATTTTCAATTAGGATACCTTAAAAAATTAGCTTTGAAATAGGAGGAAAAGAGAACTAATAGCCATGTCAACTCTCTAGAATAGAAAGGAAATGAAGCATAAGCAAGGTTTACTAGGGATAACTAGTCAACTAATTCGTATATAAGGAAACTTTACCATAAAAAATGGATACAATTTTCAAAGATATAGTTAGGGAAAATATGACAAACACTTACCCTACAAATCATCCATCCTTTGATATTGCACAAGACAAGCATATGATTTTTGAATATCATTTAAAGGATCGAAGAGAAAGACTAAGGAGTAAGCCCATAAACTTTGTGGATATTATCTAAAATAGAGAAATGTAACATCTCTCAAAATCATAAATTAAAAGAAAAAATATTATCCAAGTTTGGAACTATTATTATCACTATCATATCATTGATGTTATGTCGCTTGATTTATTTGTGAGTTCTATTGTATCACTAAATTAGTTCTTGTCAATCGTGACATATTTATTTCAATGGTCGGCCCATATTTAGTTAATCTTGTCATCGAATGTAATTAATATTTAGTAATTGAATCTAAATATTTTTGTGCAAATTAATGAACAGGTGTCTGCAAGAATGAGTGACCAGCCATCCCCACTGGGGATCAGTAGATCCCCTCCTGAGCACGTATCTTGTAATAAAGTATAAATTTAATTTTAGTTTTTATGGCTTAGATTTGTATAGTTATATTTTTTATGTACTAATACACGATCCCATGAATATGTATGTAGGTCCCACTGCATAGGAACATCGATGTCACTATCTCTCCATCGAATGCCATTTTCCCACCATATATGGAATGTTTATCCCCTAGCATACATGTCCCTTTACCTGCATCCCTCCCCATCCCGTTCCATCCATCCATTTCATCGCACCGACCACCACACTTCCATCCATCTCTTCCCCCCGCCCCAGCCATCCACCTCCTCCCTTGCAATTTCACATGTTTCCACCCTCTCCCCTACAACCACATTACACCATCCATCCAAATTTACCCATCCCTCCACCCCAATGCAGACCTCATCCCCCTCCCCCATATTCCCCCACCACCCTTGTTTCCTCTTCCAAGGTGGTCCATTCCATTCTACAGCTAGTTGGTGTTTATCGTCATGCATCATCATTTCACCCACTCTAGTGTCTGCCCTCTCCCACCATACACCCTATTGTTGTAGCCAACGTTGATGTGGCTACATCCTCTGCTATTCCCTCCACCCTAGCATCAAACCACTGCTCTATTTGCCACCCCTGAGGAATGGTTGATTGCTCCACCTTCCAGCCCCAGGACCAACCTATTGTGGTCACGGTGAGATTGATTAGTTTATGAAAATATCATGAAATATTAATGAAAATTAACATAGCATTAAATTGTATGATTTATGTGTTAGTTTTTATCATTCAAGCTAGCATTATGTTAGGATCTTTATCTGAGAGAATAACAAGTACAACAATCAAACACAAGAGACAATGAACACAGTGTTTTTCCTCAAGGAAACCATAAATGGAGAAAACCCTGTAACTTCCTCAGATATAGAATCAACACCAAAAGTAAAACCCAAAATAGTAAGATGATCTCCTGACAGCAGTAACCTCTTTCTTCCTTGCCCCAATGTCTTCTTCTTCCTCAGCTATGCGCTACAACTGAGTGTGAGTGAGTGTGTGCTAAATAGAGAGGCTAGCTCTCTATTTATACTAATTCCCAACATGAATAAACCCTACTAGGGCTGACTTCACTAGGTATTTCTAATAACCCTAGTGCACCAGAACTGTGGAGACTTTAACCCTTAGACAATAGGAGGGTTACCCACAATGACTTGACATGACTTGTTTACATTATAGATCCTCTCGATTGGAATATCGAGGCATGACATGACTCAATTACAGCACAGACACATCCCGGAATAAACATTGGGTACAACACATAAGAAATACAAGTGAATACATTCTGAAGTTACATATTCATCAACAATCCCTCTTAACTAGGAAGGTATTCTCTCGACACAGTTTTTCAACACAAGTCTTCTTCTCTGTATCATCTGGGTCATCATCAAGTTGTCATCTTCTTCATCTTCAAGTAATGTCCATCTTCAAGTCATCTCTGGATCTGAATCATCACTCGATTTGGATCATCATCACTCGATCTAGATCATCATCACTTGATCTAGATAATCATGGGGTCATCATCACTGGATCTAGATCATCACTCGATATGGATCATGATCATTAGATCTGGATCATGATCACTAGATCTAGATCATCACTGGATCTGGATCATCATTGCTGGATCTAGATCATCACTCGATATGGATCATCTCAGAGACATCATAACTGTATCTAAATCATAGCTCGATCTGGATCATCACTGGGTCATCATCATATGTGCTATCTCGTGATTATTCTCGTCACAGAAAGTTCTATAGAGCTAGCCATTTTTCATGCTAGTTGTAGGCCTACCTCCTCGTAGGTCTTTGGTATCCCTTATATCTTACCCTAAGTCAGAATGGCCAGCACTCACATCTGACCTTGACTCGTCAGAAAGGCACAGCACTTACATCTAAACTTGAGTCATTAGAAAGGCACTCAATCCTATACTGAGGGTTCCTCGTAACTAACCAGGTGCCTCCATTTAGAGAATGGCAGTATCCCTTACATCTGACCTACTCATCAGAATGGCTAGCACTCACATCTGAGCTACTCATCAAAAAGGCAGTAGCCCTTACATCTGATCATGCAGGAACTAATCCTACAGTCACATCATAATGGCCAGCACTCACATCTACGATGGAAGGAAGCAATCCACTCACCATGATAGAATGGAAACATCTCTTATATCTGATCAAGTGGAAACATATCTCTCAATCACATTAGAATGGCCATGTGCTCACATTTTATCATGTAAGACTACATCTTACAATCGTCTCAGAAAGGCCCTTAGTCCTAGACCAAGTATTCCTGGTAACTCACCAGGAAGCTCCATTCCAAGAATGGCAGTAGCCCATATATTTGGTCATGTAGGAACCAATCCTAGAGTCATATCAGAATGTCTTAGCACTCATATCTGACATAGAAGGAACCAATCTTCTCACCATGATAGAATGACTCAGCGCTTAGATCTGACTTACTCGTCAAAATGGCTTACAAACTCATCACTTCCATTTGGAGGGAACCTCGATCTGGAGAACACCAAGATTCTCCCTGAAGTACTCAAACTTCACTCTGGCCAATGGTTTCATCAACACATCAGCTATCTAATCGTCCATTGCAACATACTAGAGCTTCACTACTCCCCTCTACACGATATAGTGATACTTGATCTTGATATCCTTCGACTTGTCATGGAACACTGAATTCTCTAAAAAATTCACACAACTCTAGTTGTCACAATGTATATAAGTAGCATCCATCTGGAGATCAAATAAATTAGACAGTAGCTTCCTCACAACTAGCTGAACAAGATGCGGCATACTTTGCTTCAGTTGTACTCAGTGCCACACGGGATTGCTTACTGCTAAACCAAGAGATCAGAATGGCACTTCCTTTCCAATCTGAATCAACATAAACCTCTAGGTTAATATTTTCATTCTCCTTGTACTTGAGCCCATAATCAATTGTACCCCTCAGGTACCTCAGAATATGCTTTGCAGCAATCAAGTGAACATGTCTCGGCTCTGTCAGGAACTGGTTCAAGGTGTTCACAACAAAGCAAATATCTGGTCTTGTGTTCATCAGGTACATCAAGGACCCAATCATCTGATGATAAATCATGGCATCAACTGCTTCTGATGAAGCACAATAGCTTCAGGTTCGATGCCATAGGTGTGGTCATGGCCTTGCAGTCCATCATCCCAAACCTCTTCATGATTTCTACTGCATACTTCACTTGTCCAAGGGAGATTCCATCCACATTCTGCCACACTTCTTGTTGATGTAATTGTAATTTCAGAATGTATTCACTTGTATTTCTTATCTATTGTAACCCGATGTTTATTTCGGGATGTATTTGAGTCATGTCATGCCCCAATGTTCTGATCAGGAAGTTTCTATAATGAGAAAGTCATGTGAAGTCATTGTGGGTAACCCTCCTATTGGTAAAGGGTTAAAGTCCCCATAGTTGTGGGGCCCTTGGGTTATTAGAATATCCTAGTGAATTCGGCCTTAGGTGCTTCATTGTAAGTCAGGGCAATAGTGCCCACCATTGTGTTACCCTCCTATTGGTCGAAGGAGGCAAAGTCCCCACAAGTGGTGGGGCACTAGGGTTATTAGACACTCCTAGAGATGTCGGCTCTAGTAAGTAATTGTTAAGTGAGGACGACATGTTGGAGTGCACTTCAAGTGAACAAAAGAATATAAATAGAGAGTGAGAGCCTCTCTATTTATCACTTGCAACACATCACTCACTCACTCAAGTGTGGCACATTAGTAAGGAAGGAAACACACTGGGACTAGACAAGAAGAAGACTACTGCTGTCGGGAGTGCATCTTACTATTTTGGGGATTTTACTGTTTTGGTGATGATTCTATCTTTGAGGAAGTTGTGGGGTTTTCTCCTTTATGGTTTCCCTGAGGAAAATTCTTTGTGTCTTTTGTCTCTTGTGATGTGCTTATGTTTTATTGATGTGCTTGTTATTCTCTCAGTAAAAAGATCCTAAGATCATAATGCTAGCTTATATGATGAAAAACTAACATGGAATCAGAGCTAACCTGAGAAGAAGACATTGTGCAACTACAAAATTTAGGGCTTCTTACTTTTGGGTCTCTCTCCACAATCTATCAACAAAAGTATGCTAGGCTGACTCCCCATTGAAGGGCGCATCTTTCTGTCGAAGCGGAATTCGATTTCGAGCATTTTCAGTGTTCGATGTGGAAATTAGGGCTTTCTGCAGAAGAGGAATTTTTTAGTGAGACCAGAATAGGATTGTTCTCCTCATCAAAACCAAAGTTTAGAGACCTGGATCAAGAAATTTGGTTGGGTGAAACTCAAGGAAAGTCAAACCCTAGTTTGACACCGAGCTAGGAAAAACCCTAAATACTAAAACTGATACGGTTTGGTACATTCACTATATTCCAAGTTTGGCGAAGTCTAAGAAGCTGAAAATTGTAGGGGGAGAACATAAAGTCCTTGTGAACACTGTGTCGAAAAATCAGCCTCAGATTCACTATATTCTGTGAGATATGATCCCTCCAAGTTAGGGTTCCATCCTCTTCCAGAATTCATCCTTAAACAGGACACCTGGGGAGGATTGAAATATCTTGGGCTACAAAGGTACAAATGGAATTATAGAAGATGTTATAGAAATTGCATGGACTGTAAGTTTGGTGGTATGAATATCAGACTTAGAATATCAACCACTGAGACGTGTCATTCTGTACAACTTCACTATTATGAACAGTCCTGTAACAGGTCACCTTGGGAAACGGATCATAAATCCCAAATGGTGAAACCAATTTTGATGAAATCTATGGTAGTGGATCAGGGACATGTTAGGTTACCTCAGTGTGCAATTTTAGGCATAGAAGAGCATAAATTTCGGAGATATCACAGAAACAGTAACAGGAATTTCTGTAGAAGAAATTGGAAAATTAGGGCTTCCTGTTCCAGGAGCTTCCCTCCACTATTTTCAGAAAAGGAGTACATTGGACAGCTCCATTTGAAGAGATCTATCTGTTTATCCAATCATATCTGAAATATTCCAAGTTTTGAAAATTAGGGTTTCTGTGACAAACACTAGATCAGCCAGCTTCGGAACCAAGACGGACACCTCAAATCGGTAAAATGTAATCCTTTGCTATTTTCATTTGAGGTTCTCATTTCAAAGTGATCGATCACATCAGCTTGATGATAAGCTTGGTGAAGTTCACAAATTTCAAGCATAAGAGTATTTGATCTCTCTGAAGAAAATGGATTGGACACCTACATGAGTAGAGAGGTTCCAATTCCAGAGTGAGATGAGGCTAGAAGCCTTACACAAGAAGAAATTGGTCAAGGCAAGAAGATCATGGTTGATTCAGTCATGAATCAGCTTGTACTACAAGTGTCTTCCCTAAAGACACCAATGATGTTTGATTCCTTGACCAAGCTATTTGAAGGGAAGAACAGAAATCAGAATACGACCTTAAGAAACTAGTTGAAGAATGTGAAGATCCAAAATGCAGAGACCATGCAGTCATACTTTACAAGGGTCTCTCAAATCAAAGAACAAATTGAAGCGGTAAGTGAAGAATACAGAAGTGGTGATCGCCACCTTGAATGGCCTCCCAGGATCATGGGCTTCATTCATGCAAGGAATGTATGCCAGAAGGAAGTGATTACTTTTAGTAAACTCTGGGAAGAAGAAGAAGCTCGACTCATAAGAAGAGAAGATACGATGGAAGCAATTGAAGATCAAGCTCTCACCATCCAAAGAAGATCCCTCAAGTGGTGAGGAATATGAATATCTCAACTCTTGAAGAACTTCTTATCCACCTTAGCATTTGGATAAGAAATGATGCTATGATGAATGAAGAAGACGATGAAGCAAAAGACTCAAGAAGGAGTATACCCACGAAACAAATAAAGATAAGTATTCAATTGTCATTTCATGATATTATTTTGTTATGCATTTGTTTATATTCAGTTGATGTATTATGCATGATAGGATGTTTGCATTAATGACAGTATACTACTAATATGCATGTGATGGGTAAGTAGCTCATGGTGCTATACAACTCTCCATTGCTACTTATCTAGAATGAAACCTCTTTGCTGACATATTGGATTAGTGCACAATCTCAATATTGTCCTGGTAGAGATGGAAGGCATCTAGAAAGTTTCAGTGAGATATGGATGAATGTTGTATTGGCTAAAGTAGTTGCATGATCATATATTTATGCATAAGAACTTGCCAGTATCAATATTCCTTATAAAATGTTTCTAACCATAGTAATGCATTTGACTTGTAGGAAAGACCGCATACACTCTTGCAAGAAAAGAAGAATGAAGACTTGTTCCGAAGAACAAGTGATGACAATTCAAAGACAAAGAATAATATGATGAAGTGTAGTGACATCATTGATGCAGAACCCTCTAGCCACCAAGAGGAAAGGGAAGACCAGTTCAAGAAGAATGATGTCAGGGTGCAGTATCGGGACCTGAAGAGAAGTTCATAGTTCCATCATGCAGTAGATGGAAACATCGTGAGATACAAATCAAGATTCGTAGCACGAGGCTGCTCACGAAAAGAAGGCATAGACTACGAAGAAACATTTACAGCTATTAGAAGTAAAGTCACATGACATGCATAATCATGTATGCAAATGAAAGAAGGCCTTATACGAGTTTAGAAGACACCCATGGGATAACACATACATGATGAGCTTGATGAATATCATAACATTCGCTATAAGGTTGATAAAGGATGACAAGCTCACAGATGGATGTGAGAAGAAATTCTGAAAGAAAGAGGGATACTACTTGTCACTCCAGTACAGAATGTTTCAGTGCATAGAGTAAGAAAGAAAGAGGGAGTATGATGCTCTGCTTCAGAGGGAGTGACTACAGAATATCCTGAGGATTAACATGGTATGACAGGATGGGCATATTACTGATGACTCTAGGCTTTACTAAGAGTAAAGTGGATTCCAACCTCTTCTTCAAGGTTGAAGGCAGAAGACCAGTGATGCTCCTGTTATGTGTCGATGCATTATTTTCTAGGCATGGAGGTGTGGACAAGGGAAGTATGCAGTAGAGATCCTGA
>LPNX010688241.1:106570-132747 GCA_001517045.1 Pseudotsuga menziesii
TTGGTGAAAGATTCAATATGGATCCTCTCCCATGATTACTTTAAAGTTTTTTCTTATAAATTGAAGAGTCTCAAGAGATAACTTCATCTATGCCATCATTGCATGAAATCAAAATATATTCATGTGCAAATGTAAATTAGTTAACATTGCATAATTCATCTTGTATGGAGAATATGAGACTTGTTTAGATCTGAAGATGGGATTTATTCTTGTGAAATTAAATGTTGTCTATGAGAGCGATATTTTTGTAGGCATATCATAAAACGTAAATCAATGAAATGATCTGAAAGCTTGTGAATTAAGAAAATTATTTACAATTCACCATACCTATTCAAAATGATCTCTTCTTCCAATGAAAACTTGTAGTGTGAATATTTCCACTAACTTCCAATACCACTAAATATGTTTGTTAGATTCCAAGATTGAGCTTCTATCCAATAGATAAAAGAGTGGTGATGGATTGTGAGCCAAATTGCACAGTTCAGGAGCACAAAATGAGTGTGAACAACAAAATAAAACCCGTGAAAATTGGTAGCAATCCTGGGAATCCAGATCTCTATTTATTAACTAGTAACGGGTGCGCACATGCATATTTAAGCACACACATGCGTGTATAAGACCGTGCACGTGCCTCTGTTTAACATTTAGAGCATTTCCTCACTAACATTTATCTCATTTAATGGCTAACTTTCTTCAACAACTTCGTATTCATGATTACTTTGAGTATTTTTACAATATAGTCTTCACCACTACTTTCTTCTTAGGCCCATGGGTGCCATTATGAGGTCTTAAGATCCTTGCCTATGCCTAGGGGAGGGTAAGGGAGGCCTCCAACACTGAACCTATCATCACCATCATTATCATCATTGTTCCTCAAGTTCATCATCATTGTCATCATCATCATCGTCATTATCCTCATCCTCATCGTCATCCTCATTATCATTATCATCATCACCATCATTGTTCATCATCATTATCATCATCATCCTCATCCTCATCATCATCATCATAGTCATCATCCTCATCATCATCATCACCAACATTGTCCATCATCATCATCATCATCATCATCATCATCATCATCCTCATCATCCTCATCATGATCATCATCACCATTATTCATCATCACCATCATTGTTCGTCCTCATCATCATCGTCATCATCATCATCATCATCATCATCATCATCATCATCCTCATCATCCACATCATGATCATCATCACCATTATTCATCATCACCATCATTGTTCATCCTCATCATCATCGTCATCGTCATCATCATCATCATCATCATCATCATCATCATCATAGTCATCATCCTCCTCCTCTTCCTCATCATTGTTCATCATCATCATTCCATTGCAAATGCTTGAAAATAATATCAAACCAAAGTTTCAAGTAAACCTATCATCATAATAATCATTGTTCCTCATCATCATCCTCATCATCATCATCCTCGTCCTCCTCCTCCTCCTCATCATCATCACCATCACTGTTCATCATCATTGTAATTGTCATCATCCTCATCCTCATCATCATCATTGTCATCATCCTCATCATCATCATCACACACATTGTTCATCATCATCATCATCATCATCATCACCATCACCATCATTGTTCATCATCATCATCATCATCGTCATAATCATCATCATAGTCATCATCCGCTGCATCATGATCATCATTGTTAATCGTCATCATTCCATTACAAATGCTTGAAAATAAAATCAAACCTAAGTTTCAACTAAACCTGTCATCATCATCATCATCGTCGTCGTCGTCATCATCATCATTATCCTCTTCCTCTTCCTCATCCTCATCATCATCATCACCATCATTATTCAACATCATTGTCGTCGTCATCATCATTACCATCAATGATCATCATCCTCATCCTCACATCATCATCATAGTCATCATCCTCATCATCATCATTGCCATCATCATAACCAACATTGTTCATCATCATCATCATCGCCATCATCATCATCCTCATTATCATCATCATCCTCATCCTCATCCTCATCATCATCATCATCACCATCATTGTTCATCATCATCATCATAGTCATCCTCCTCCTCCTCATCATCATCATTCCCTTGCAAATGATTGAAAATAAAATCAAACCAACGTTTCAACTAAACCTATCATCGTCATCATCATCATCATCATTGTTCCTTATCATCATCATCACCATCATCATCCTCATCCTCATCATCATCACCATCATTGTTCATCATCATTGTCATTGTCATCATCATCCTCACCATCATCATAGTCATCATCTTTATCATCACCATTGTCATCATCATCATAATCATCATCACCAACATTGTTCATCATTGTCATCGTCATCATTGTCATCATCCTCATCCTCATCATCACCATCAGTGTTCATCATCATCAGCATCATTATCATCACCATCATCATCATCATCATCATCCTTATCATCATCATAGTCATCATCCTCCTCATCATCATTGTCATCATCCTCCTCATCATCATCGCCATTGTTCATCATCATCATTATCATCATCCTCGTCCTCTTTGTCATCGTCATCATCCTCATCCTTGTCATCATCACCATCATTTTTCATCGTCATCATTATCTTCATCATCATCCTCATCCTCATCATTATCATAGTCATCATCCTCATCATCGTTATTGTCATTGTCGTCATCATCATCATCACCAACATTGTTCGTCATCATCATCATCATCATCATCATTGTTCATCATCATTATCAACATCCTTATCATCGTCATCATAGTCATCATCCTCCTCCTCCTCATCATCATTGTTCATCGTCATCATTCCATTGCAAATGCTTGAAAATAAAATCCAAGAAAAGTTTCAACTAAACCTATCATCATCATCATCATCATTGTTGCTCATCATCATCATCATCATCATCATCCTCATCATCATCATTATCATCATCGTTGTCATCATCATCATCATCATCACCATCATTGTTCATCATCGTTGTCATTGTCATCATCATCATCATTATCATCATCTTAATTATCATCTTCATCCTCATCATCATCATTGTCATCATCCTCATCATCCTCATCATCATCGCCATCATTGTTCATCATCATCATCATTGTCATCATCATCATCATCATCATAGTCATTATCATCATCACCATCATTGTCATCCTCCTCCTCCTCATCATCATCATTGCTCATCATCCTCGTTGTCATCATCATCCTCCTCCTCCTCCTCCTCATGATCATCATCATCACCATCATTGTTTATCATCATTTTCATAATCATCATCATCCTCGTTCTCATCATGATCATCATAGTCATCATCCTCATCATCGTCACTGAAATCATCATTATCTTCATCATCACAATCATCATCATCATCATCATCATTACCATCATCATTGTTCCTCATCATCGTCTGTATCATCATCATCCTCATCACCATCATCGTTCATCATCATAGTCATCGTCATAGTCATCATCATCCTCCTCCTCATCATCAACATCATCATCCTCATCATCGCAATCATCATCATCATAATCGTCATCATCATAGTAATAGTCATCATGATCATTATTAATAGTCATCGTGATCATCATTGTCATCATCATCCTCATCATCATCATCATCACCATCATTGTTCATCATCATAGTCATTATCATCCTCCTCCTCCTCATCGTCGTCATCATCAACATCATCATCATCATCGTAATCATCATAATCATCGCCGTCATACTCATAGTCATCATGATCCTCATCCTCATCCTCATCGTCATCACCATCATTGTTCATCATCGTGATCCTCATCCTCATCCTCATCCTCAACACCATCATTAATCATCATCATCATCATCATCATTGTCATCATCCTCCTCTTCATCATCATAGTCATCATCCTCATTTGATCGTCATTATGATCATCATCATCATTGTTCATCATCACCATTCCATTGCAAATGCGTGAAAATAAAATAAAATAACGTGTTTACTTAACAAACGTGTGCATGTGTCTTTAATGCATGCACACAAAGTAGCGCGATCGCGCTTCTAGTGTGTGTGCATTGTGTTTTAAACTACGTGCACGTGTGATTGAAATTTAGAATTTTGGCAAAACCTTTTTTCCAACCTACGTGGTGGATGACTTGGGTGCTCTAGTTTTAGGTTCGGGTTGCCCAACCAAGTGGTTTGGACTGTCTTATGACATAAAAACNAGAACCTTTTTTCCAACCTACGTGGTGGATGACTTGGGTGCTCTAGTTTTAGGTTCGGGTTGCCCAACCAAGTGGTTTGGACTGTCTTATGACATAAAAACCTATTTTGTACCACTTCTCCAATTTCGTGCATGATTTTCCATATGCCACAGTTGTCCACTGCTAATGAAAATTCACACACTTGTGTAACTCTGTGTGTAGATTTTGAATATGTAATTTTTATTTAAATCTATTATCATTTTCTACTTTTTATTTAATTTTAAATGGACTAACACCAATATAACATAAAATTTAGGCTATTTGCTTTGGCTATAGCTTTTGAGTGGCTCACCTATTTAGAAAACGGAAAAGAACTTGCACAAGAAGGCACAAAGACCTACATCCTTAAAAAAAAATCGTTCATTGACTATGTTAAGACCAAGATGTGGTCCACCAATGCTCAACCTTGTCATTTTAGGGCGTCACTAACTTCCTTAATTTGAGAAATAAATAAATATAACATAAATAAATATGGAAACATAACGCTACATTAGACACACTTGTTATCTACAACTCTATATATCTTTTTTCACAAAATTCCATCATTTGCATACCAAACGAGCGGACCAACACAAACATATTCATTATTTTTTAGGAAAAATATAACATACCAACCTTAGAAAAACCTCATTTTTGGGGATGTATGCTTAGTTTCCATAAATAAAAGTTATATAGTCTCGAAGGGAATCCGATTGTCAAGTTCCATATTCTTGCTCCATATTCCGAAAACATGTGTAGGTACCTCTAATATTGCTTTTTAACATTCAGATTTCTGTTTTTCCAGAAGTCCATTGCAACAAACGGTCATAAGTGACCAGCATTAGATTGCACCATCCCACATACATTTCATTTTTATTTTTATTTTATTTTTTCAATAATTAAAAATAGTGACATATAGAATAGAAATTCAAAATATATTATTGCACCATGAGTAGTGAGGTGCTTGCAAGAGTATTTGGATGTGGTAATGCAAAACTTTGTGCATTATTATGGAACATGGCCTTTTAATAAATACAATATAAAATATAAAATATAAATAATGCCCTCTTAAACAAAAAAAAATATTATGATTTCATTTTAAGGCTATATATATTAAGCATGAAGAGAGATAATATATTAATTGTTTCTTAACATATAAAAGTTTAAGATAAAAAACAAAAATACACTTAAATCAACTCTATCCCACTCTATATCAGAGTTTAAAATGGATTTTTAGTGGTATAAACAAAACCGAAACAAAAATTAAAAAAACCATTTAAAAAAATATACAATTTAGAAAAAAAAATAGAATAGTTGGACTCATAATCCACCAATCCTTAAAAAAAGAGACGACGTAGCAAAATCAAAAAGAAAATGAGTGTCACTTAGCAAAGAGCATTCCAAGTTGTGGAGAAAATTCACAACACCGCATAAAAGTAGATGAAATTAAAAAATATATGAGTATGGTTCTTTGAATCATAACTCTTTTATCCTTTAGAAACCTGTTAAAGGGTTCTCTGTCTTGATCATCCATATTCTTCACTTTCCTATCTTGCTTTCTGTTGAGTAAAATGGGTGACCTAGAATAGTGTCATGACTTGCCTGATCATCTGGTTAAGGAGAAAGTATTGGCATTGCTTGCAATATAATCTGTGTGTACATTTCGCAATGTCTGTAAAACGAGGAATGCCCTTTTGTCGTCAACCGAGTTCATAACAACTAAATGGGCAGAGAAAGCTTCTAATAGCAACTACCAACGGTTGGTTATGTAAAATGCGATATCATTTTTTACTTCTCTATTCTTGAATAGGGCTGGGGAGAAAACCTTCTCCATCTCTCTAAGGTTATTGGAAGGCATACGAATGGGAATACAATTAATTCATTCTTGTGGATCGGTTGCAGGCACCTTCTTTATGGATATGAGACCTGAACAACATCCCCATACTCCGTCTACATTTGTTGTTTGCAATCCTATCAGAAAAATGCTCTTAAAACTCTGCCTTTCTCATCCATCGAACATCCTAACATCCTGAGCATTAAAACTCCCCCTTTTTCATCCATCCAACATCCTCACATCCCAGCCATCGTGGGAGGGGAGTGAGCCAGTCAAGAAACATAGAAATTCGTGGTGGTGGGTAATTCAATATCTCTATATCCAATAACAGTCGAAATCTACAATTCCATTAACAAGTCATGGTGGTGGGTAATTCAATATCTCTAAATCCAATAACAGTCGAAATCTACAATTCCATTAACAAGTCATGGGGGATTACAAGAAACTTGTTGGAGGATCTGCTTGCAATGTCCGGGCCAGTGTTTTTCTACGCCCATTCTTTCTACTTGCATGTGTTAGTTCGTAGGAAATGTCAAATTTTGGATTTTAACCTGGAATATGGGTTTGCCACCTTTGTACCCTTCTTGAATAGAGATGAGAGAGGCCACTTAGTTCCTTGACTCCTCGCTTATGGGACGTAGCTTCTCCTCACAGGGTATGTATATGGAGATAGAGATGAGATTTTGCAGGTCATTCTATGTCGGTTTGAGAATTTGAAGGTGAACTTCTCTTTCTTTACCTCCCCCTCCCCACTATTGAAGGAGATTGCAAGAATGACTCAGTCCTATATTAAGAGGATTTCTTACTATTCCTACTATTGGGAATGCTTCATAGTCCAACATGGGAATGGAGGAGAGATGATTACTTACAATGTAACTGAGCATACATGGAGTTAGCTTCCCATGTTTCACAATAGACAGGAAACCTATTAGCTTATCATGGATTTTCAACCAAGGCTAGACATAACTGTTGGATGAATCCATGTAGCATGATTTTCACATCATTGACTTCAAATTTTTTAACACCATCACTTTCTTGTATAGATCTTCATGTTTCTTTAGACAAGTTAAGCCATACAAGTGGATACCCAGGTCCTTAGCCATTGCAAACCAAAATATTGGTTGCAATTCTTGTTGTTTCCTTTCCAATGGGCACATCAACACTTAGAGAACTCCTTGCAATTTTTTATTTTGTTCAATATCAATAATCGAAAAGGATTTCAAAATATTTATATTAACTCAAGAGATTATATTAAAGTAAGAATGAGTTTTCTAAGAGGGTTTAATGTTTGATAAAGTATTTATCTCAATATTAGACATGCAAACATGATGAGACTAACTTCAATTTTTAGCTTAAACTTACAAAATTCTTCAATATTGATGTGATTTTCATTATTTATAAACTAAGACAAATCCAAACTTAACCAAAAAATTCTCCATTGACATCATTTGAAGTTTAATTATTCTTCATTATTATTTGAAATTTAAATAGGTTTAAATCATATTTTCTTCATAAGATTCTGAAATTAACCTTTTTGAGAGAAATCCAAAGAATATCCATTTTAAATTTGAATCTAACACAAAGAGGATCCAATTTCTTAAAGTGTATTTTTTTAAACTTAAATAATTTACACCTTAAAATATTTTATCCCTCTATATTGTTAATATATCTAGCTTTGAAAAGAAATCAAATTTCCTTAATCCCACATCATTTGTATTTTTGTTTTTACTCATATTAAAACATCATGTTATATAATGTTACCCAAAGTTAAGTGTTACAACATATCTCCAATACTAGGCTATAGAGAATCTCACTACTATGGGTGAAAAAGAAAAGACTATTGCTCAAAGAGAAGATTCAATTCACAAGAAACAATAAAAGGAGGGTAAGCTCAACCATATTTAAAATTAAAAAATGAAAAAAGAAAAAAACTCAAATGAGTTAGAATCAAAGGGAACTAGGATAGAGAAAATACAAAGAAAACTAAAATAGGGGATTCAATCAAAACATGAGTGAGGGAATAAGGAGAGAAAGAAACCAGGAGATCACTTATTAATAGAGTTTGTAAAGTAAGGGATTCCCTGATGTGATGAATTTTTTATTGCCCCCGTGGTTGAAATGTTTAGGTGTTTATTGATTTCTAGGGATTCTCTAATAGTGTGGTTTCTTTAAAAAGGGGGAACGATCTAATCTTGGTTCAATCAAAATAGATTGAATTCTTCATCTTATGTGAATGGTTTACAATCACTAATTTAGATACATCATTATCAAAAGTATTTACAACATGTTCTTAAAGGGAGTTTTGATGGATTGACCTATTTGGCCAATGTAATATTTTCCACAAGAACAAGGAATTAGGTAGACTCCTTGATATGTCAATGGTTCACACATAAATTGAATGCTTTTGAATAATTTCTTAAAAGGTTTATGAGGTTTGAAAAGTGTTTCAATGTTCTTTTCTGCTAGAAAATTAGATAAAAAAATTAGTTATGCCTTGAATATAAGGAAGTGTGATATCGCAAAGGGATTGTGAAGATGATTTTAGATTCTTGGTTTGGGGGTTGGAGAATAACTGAAAGGATCTCTTCATATAGAAAAGAGATTACCTATTTGATTAAAGGGATTTTGTAAGATGATCACTCTGTTTATTAAAGTCTTAAGGCTAGATATTCAAATAGATATATCGGTAAGATTTTTTGGGATTACATGTTTTTGCACTGGGTGGTTGTGGGAAATGAAATCGATGTACCTATTTGCATCCAAATTAAAGTTGATGGAATTGAGGCCATGTATTTAAAGGCACCATTTTACCATCATGATATCAACTTTAATTTGGATAAACATTTATACTAAAGAAGAAGCTTTGTAAAATATGTAAAGAAATCTATGCTTCATTATGAAGTTTCTTTTGTTATTTATTATTTGAGTTTTTGTATTTCCCTTTCATGATTTTTTTTCCTTGATATTCTTGTCTTAAAACCCTAAACAAATGTTAGAAGAATAAAAAAACCCTAAACAAATGTTAGAAGAATAAAAACCTAAACTAAATGAAAACTAAGGGCACAAAACCTAACTAAATGAATGTGTAAAAATATAAATAAAATAAAAAAAAATATTGTGATTTTAAAGAAAAAAAATAACTCATAAAATGATTTATTTCTTAAGTTTAAAAATAAATAGTCATAAGTTAAAAACTATTTATAACATGCCTTATCAAGAAAGTATAACTTTAAATACAACGTTTAAAAATAAATAGTCATAAGTTAAAAACTATTTATAACATGCCTTATCAAGAAAGTATAACTTTAAATGCGTTGTAGTTTTGGGGGGCTAAAAGCTAAACTGAAGAGGGTAAATTTCTTAATAACCAATAGAAATGAAAATAAGTAAGGTATGAAAGTAAACACAAAAAAAGAATGTGAAAGTAAAGTACATAGATGTGGCATAAAAGATAGTTGATAATGATCATTATGAAGGCACATAGTTACTAAAGAAAAGACATGAGTAGAAAGGATGGGGATTTAGTACTCATGCAAGGTGATTATATCTAGTTCATGGGAAGAAGTTGAAAACTAAGGTGTCGCAGAGATTGGAGGTACAAAAGTTGTTACGAGAGTTAATGGTGAAAGTTGAACAAGAATGATGAGTGTGGCTAGTGTAGTTTGTATAGGATGGATTTTCTAAATGAGCAGTCATGGTAGGGAGAAGATACATTATTGAGGCTATTTGCATGGCCTAAACTCTGAGGTCATGAGTACTTGACCTATATTTAAGCTTGATGGTTTCGGTAGCCACATTAAGGTGGCAAGTCTACTAAGTTCAGAGGTTGGTTCTTGTGGTTAAAAATGTGGAATGGAAGAAACATCTTCCCAAATGAATGTTACTGAGGCCAGCCTAGGCACTCTAGTGGGGTACAAAGAGATCCAACCTTGATAAAGTATGTATGGCCCAAACCGCTTGGAGTTACATGACTTCCACTCTCAAGGACATTGATGACATTGAAAAGGAGTTGTGGGGTGATTTGGAGGTGATAAAGCTGGTTGAGGAGTTTGTACTAATCGAGGGTTAGATTTAGGACCAGGGGTCTAGGCTCATTTGTACCTATATGAGTGGGCCATGTCTATGTTCTAGGTCACAAAAGGTTTAGTTAGCCAATTTATTTTGGAAGGCAATGCAAAGAATTCAAGGGATAAAATCCCTAGTAATTTTTTAGAAAGAGCAATTGATGGATTCTCAACTCATTCATAAGAAGATTGATGTTATTGCTCACCACCAAGGTATGGCCATTCTTCCTTCAATGAAGAAAGGAGGGGCTCAGGTTGTTGGTGTCTCGTTTTGGGTTCACGATGATGGCTCACCTCCTGGTCTCGTGTCTACGACCTTTGCTAGAATTCGGTTCGGTTTCCACGATGCTCTTCATGCTCGTTAGTTGGTGGGATTCCGTGTTCCATAAATGGATATGAGTTTCAATAAGAATGTTTGGTATTAATTTTATAGATAATCATAAGGTATGAGTTGTCTCATGTTTTGGTTGGGTATAAATCCAGAGGTGATATTACTATGGCGAAATGATATACACATATTTTGTCCAAGTTATGTATGTTGTAAGGAGGTAGTGTTGAGACTTTTAAGATGTATTAGAAAGAAAGAAGAAAATTATCTTTAACTTAGTTTTGAATTCTAAAATTTTATTGTGATAGATCATCAATGTTTCCTAATAATATATAAAATTCAAGATTATAAAAAAGAAAGTACATAAACATATTTAAATATATATAGAGTTAAAAAGTAAAGTAAGAAAAATAAAATAATGGCAAGTAAGGATGTCACAGCAACCAAAAAACTATCTCTTTTCTTTTAATAAATGGAAACCTCATACATTGTCTCTTGGATTGTAGTGCCTTATACGGAGGAATCCACAGTTCCCATTGTCAGCACGAGAATGGTATACTTGGCCTGAGGCATCGACAAATATTATCATAAACTTAGCACCTCACGTTGTTGAAGAGTGTAATCTCACCGGTAGTTAAGTTAGTGAGTTAGGTAACCCAAGGTATCNGGCCTTAGGCATCGACAAATATTATCATAAACTTAGCACCTCACGTTGTTGAAGAGTGTAATCTCACCGGTAGTTAAGTTAGTGAGTTAGGTAACCCAAGGTATCTGAATTTTATTTTCCAAAGCATAGTATTTTCCAGATCTAATTTTTATTTTGGAAAGCTATTTTTATCTATTTTGTTTCGAGATCAGAATTTAGGTTTTTGTTTGCACTAACTTTAAAAAAACAGGAGATAATTTCTTTGAGAGCTCGGCTACCTCCCGGTGCATGCATTTTAGGGTTCAGATTTTCCTAGCGAGCATTCAGCAAAAAGTGGCAGATCTAATCTACCGCTTGAACACATGCTCACCACATCTGCACTCTAATTTTTGGGGGGTGAAGATCTACAAGATCCGTGGAAGACTGAACTCACCAGATCTCACCGAGTGGTTAGTTTCCAAAGCTCACAACTTCAATAAAAAAAAAAAGTGGAGTGTTACAGATCTCGACTTTCTAGATAATCTTACCGTGTCAGCTTTCCAAATTGTCTTGTTGGACATACCTCCATCGCGGTTCGTGTACCAGGTCTATTTTTTTTTCTCAGATGTGATTTGTTTTGCTTTGATTTGTCGAAACCCTAAAACAAAAACATAAACTTTTTTTTATGGAAAGGCATTATTTAAAAAAAAAAGAGCATTACCTCTCTTGGGCACCTCCCCTTTCTCATAGGAGAAAAGTGGTGCCACCGCTCATATTGAAGAGGTAAGAAGCGGTACCACTTCTCTTCCTCTGTTTAGAGAAAGCAGTGAACTGCACTTTCCTTATCTGGTTTCTGGCACTGGTCCACCACCTATTTCCAGTGCACGAGGAGTGATACTCATTTTTATTATAAAAAAAAGGGGAAGTGCATTGTTGAATCGCCCACCAAATCAGTCTTTTTCATTCGAGATCTGCCACCTTCTCTCAATTTCTCGCAAATGCTGAGCTCACGCGGTGAACTCTCGAAGTAGATTTTTTGTCAAATAAAAAAAAGGGCATCTGGAGATAGGATGTCCTAATCATCCAATCTTATTGAAGGTTGTGATCTAGAAAAGAAGATCTATTCTTGAATATGGTGCTACCAAAAGCAATCCCAAAAGAATTTGAAGAGGTAAGAAATATCTTAACACCCCAAGGTTTATGGCAGAGCTTTAATGGAGATGAGTATGATGTATGGGCAATCAAAGTAGTTGATATGTTAAAATTACAAGATTTGTGGCACTTCATAGTTGAAGAGGATCCCATTGATACAGAAAAGTTTAATGCTTTGACAGAATTTGAAAAACAAAGGAGGCAAGTTGTTGTCTTATGTCTCATACAAGACAGTATAGACTATTCTTGATTTCATTACATTGTAGAAGCTAATACTCCAAAGAGAGCATGGGATACACTGAAAGAAGTCTTCAGTGAGGAACCAACGGTAGAGGAAGATTAATCTGTAAGTTAGACAAAGCACCACGAATCCCACACTAAAGTGGAGGACAGTCAAGATGACTGTGTCTATGCGGGAGCTAGTGATCATGTAATCCTAGCAAATGATATTGATCTAGTTATGTTTGATGACTACAGTGAAAACAAACCTATCACTGCAGCAGTACTCAATGATGTGAGTGATAGTCTCTTTGAGCAAGAGACAGTTGATAGCAGCATAGAAGCTATAGCAGCATAGAAGCTACAATAGTTGCTGAGAGAGCTGATAGCATCACAAAAGAAACAACATTATGCAGTCCACCCCAAAACCATAAAACCAAAAGTTTGAGGGAGATCTATGAGCAGGCTCTTGTTACTGATTAGCATCTACAATATGCTCTCGTTTCTTGTGATCCCACAATTTTTGAAGAAGCAGTGAAGGATGCACAGTGGAATCGAGCAAATAAAGAAGTCAATAATGAAGTAGCATTAGCAACACCAAGATGTGAATGCTATACAAGAAAAGCTGAAATATATTCATATTTTTTCTAACAAAAATGTTCAGTGTGCACGTAAAGATGACAACTAGAAAAATCATGTTGAAACAAAAGATGAAGACTTTCACTATGTTCTAGAAGATGAAGAAGATCAACTACTTAGCACCAAGATCCAAAAGACAAAGAAAAGAATTCCAAGTACACTTCAAGAAAGAAACTCAAGTTGAAGGTTTTTGAATGAAATGTAAGCCTAGCTGAGACATCTTCAGGCATGGAGAGTGTTGATGATGTACTACGAGTTGACATTAAGCGTGATGATATACTACGAGTTGAAATTAAGCGGGTGTGTTGAAGGGTGTAATCTCACGTGTAATTAAGTTAGTGAGTTAGGTAACCCAAGGTATTTACTCACCTATGGTATTCGCCCATAGTATTGTTGTTTTCCATTTCCTATTTAATATGCTCTTCTATTCTTTCAAAGAGGTGATGCATGATTCAGCAATA
The DNA here is from genome assembly GCA_001517045.1 of Pseudotsuga menziesii. Taxonomy (NCBI): domain Eukaryota; kingdom Viridiplantae; phylum Streptophyta; class Pinopsida; order Pinales; family Pinaceae; genus Pseudotsuga; species Pseudotsuga menziesii. Next base: position 120,129 of record LPNX010688241.1, read on the forward strand.
GGGTTTATCGGTTTAATAGGTGAGTGGTTGCAAGTGAATTATGAAGTTTACTTTCCCCAAAAGAGTTGTGAGCAGCTGTCTCTATAGTGCGTTTGGGATAGAGGTCCCTTATAATAGCTGATATCGACACAATGGCAAGACCCAGCAAGACCAGTTAACAAAAGTTAAAACAAATATCAAATAAAATCCGAGCTCTAACATAAATATATTAATGACTTTATTGCTGACATTTACATGTGTTTGACACAAGTCCAGATGGATTTTCTTCTAAGTTGAGATTTCACATCTTATCCTTGGAATTATAACCATGTTAATTATAATCAAATATATCAGCATTATTCATAAACATAAAAAAAGATAACAGAAAGGGAATACTTTTGGAATTATAACCATGTTATTTATAATCAAATATATATATGTTATTTATAAACATAAAATAAAAAGATAAGAGATAGGAAATACTGTAGAATAGTGTTGCTTAATCAAATAATTGGATGATTAATTGTGTATTATTATGAAATTTAGATTGTATAATCTTTTTTAAGTATAGATTAAAAACTAAGATATATATTAAAAAGTAAGTTTTATAATAAAATTAACTTGTTTAACATGTATTTACAGAAAAGAATTAAAATTTTTAAATAGGAATGAAAATGAAAACAGTATAACAATTACATTTCAACAACACTCGACTAAAATGAATAAAAATTGGCATGTCCATGAATTCAAAAACTTGAGTTTTTTTACCAAAGACAAAATTCGTTCGTTTGGCAAAATAAGTCGGTTATGCAATTCAATAGGTTTCCTTAAGCATATGAAAATTATAAAAAAACTTATGAAAATTACAAAAATCATATATTAATAGCTTCTGCAAGACTAAAGAAATCGAATACAGTAGCCTTCAGGTTTTTTGTGGGACAATCTTGTTTATAAAACTACCTTTGTATTATAATTTTTTTCAACCTTCTGTTAAAATTTATTAGAATTGAATAAATTTATATATACCATAAAAAAAGACATTTTAAAGGTTTACTGTAAGTAATATTAACCATATCTTAACTAAACCAAGATCATTTGATTTAACCATCAATATTATTTATTTATATTATAATATAAATAATTTAAATAAAAAACATTTACATAAGCACAATATTAAAAATAAAACAATATACAATAAAAAAAACTATTGAATTTTCAAAATCACGTATGACTTATGTTGCTTTGGTTATACCTACGTCTCAATAAAACATTAGACAACTCTTTTGTCCAAGCATGCTTCAGAGCTTCCTTATAATCAGTTTGCCATAGCCATCAGTCCAACGATCATTCTTGATACTTAGAACTAGAGGTAACCTTTGTCAATCTGGAATTTGGAAGAGCTTTTTGAGATTAAGCCAAGATAGATCTGAACTAAAAGGTTATATTGATTCCTGAGACTTCGCTTGCTTCAGCCATTACCCTGTGCGGCCTGGCAGTGCTTTGATCAAATCTTGGTAGCAAAGAAGGACATCCTTTGTATCTTATTGAGCCTGGCAATAGATTGCACATTGAACGTTTCAATGGGAAACATCCTCCGCGAATAGAACAACCTTCTTCCTGCAGATCTTTCACTTTATATAAGACCATTTTTTTAATCTAAACCTCAGATCACAGCATAAACGAGAGTAGGGAGTTTCGTTTGAAAAAATTGCAGGGTATTTATAAATTCGGGTTTAAAAGTATACCACATTTATGGATTAACAACTATCCCACTTACCCAACAAACTAAGGCTTTAGCAATGTAATCTGGTTTGATTCAGAGATTTAAACTCTTTAAGTCACACTTTCTAAATGAATGAACTGTAAGTTTCTTGGGATGACATGAAAAATGATAGAACTCAAATCCACTGAAACTTTTTAGTTATCCCTTACAGAGATTTAAACTCTTTTAAGTCACACTTTCTAAATGAATGAACTGTAAGTTTCTTGGGATGACATGAAAAATGATAGAACTCAAATCCACTGAAACTTTTTAGTTATCCCTTATCCCACACAGTTCTTATCATCCATGCCAGACTCCAATAATGATTATAGTGTTTTCTGAAGCAGTCCGCACAAGTATATGAATCACGATGTCCCAGGGTGGCGTCCATTGCCCTGCTGGTTGCCTGAGTTTGCGGTCAGTGTTGGATTTTGGGGGAGTGTATACTTTTAGGTATCCATAAAAACAGAATATGTCAAATAAGATTTAGTTATAATGAGAATGGGATTTGTAGCAAGTGTTCATAATGGCAATCAGCTCGGCCCCATCCCCCATCCATCTATATGAAGAAAAACAAAAGGGATTTCTGGTAAAAGAGATAAATATTAAATGAAGAGGCCTGAACACAGCAAGGATGACCTTCTATCCGATCAGTTCGCTGACAATACAGGACAGGACATATCTACAGAATCACCCTACACCAATCTTGCATTAACTCTGCACCAGATAATTAACCCGCAATGACAATAAAATTTGAAAATTTGAATACTGACAAATTTTAATTGTGCCCGTCATACTGATCAGGGATCAAATTTGAAGGTAGGGTCCCATTTCACTTTGAAGGGTGGTGAGAAATTGAACCTTTCAATGTTGACATGTAAAAATAAATCATTGTTTTTATTTGAAACTATAAGTGTACAACAAAATTTTATTATTTATTAAAAATAGTGGATAGAAAACAAATTACAATAAGAAGAAATATCCAGCCATTCAACATCTAAGTGGAATTGGTGAGGTAAACTATGTACTCTCTCTGTCCTTGGAGCATATAGTTTATTGAACTTAGATAAGGGACAATTCTGTTGGGCCCGTGAAATACTCTCTTGTTAGGTGGTTGATGAAATAAGGCATTGGAATTTGGAAGGACCTTTGAATGGAGCATTGATTCAGCTTGATGGTGGCTCTATTGGTAAGTGATATTGGGCCTACCTAAAAGAAAAACCCCATAATGTAATACCTAATGCTTTCACTAAGAAACTTTTTTATTAACCCTAAATTCAGCAGTTATTTTTAGAATTGAATCATGTCCTCCCCACATGCTCAAATCAAAGTGATCAAAGAAAGGCCCCAATTTTAGGTGGATTATGAATAGTCCCTCCAAAGTCTATCAAGTTTATACCATAATTCGAAGTGATCAAACAAAATCCCCAATTTTAGGTAGATTATGGATAGTCCCTCCAATCTATATCGAGTTTATCAGCCCTATCTAAAAGATTAAGTATTTATTAGTCCACTGCAAAGAAGAAATTTAAATTCTCCAACAAATATCACTACAGGCTGGGTGTCTAGTTTCTACCAAAGTTAACAAGGAAGACGAATCATAAACAAAAGTTTGGGAGGTTTGGGACAACGAGGATGTTGAAATCCTGTCCTTCGCTAAATCATTGCACTCTTAGTCCCTCATTCATGACAGGGATTCCCTTGTTTAGATATATCGGTAGACAATTTGTACGAGGGGAACACAGTCTACAACATATACGGTGTCGGTTGTTAAATATTTTATCCTTTCAACTATTGGATGTCATTGAGGAAATTGAACAATTCAAACACTTATATTCAAATATTGTGCTTTCTTTCAACGTAATGTTTAAAATTCACAGGAGATAAATAACATTGACAAATTTGGAACTCAAATACAAGCCTCTTTATTCTTGCTCCTCCACCCAAACAAAGTTGTGGTCCTAGACTATGAAAATTATACATTATTTTGGTTCTAATTTCATTTAAATAATGAGTTTTTCAGGTTACATCTATTGAGTATTCCAGACTTAGTCCTGCGGAAACAAAATCGCATAATACTTTACAAATTTCAAACAACATTTTGGATGGAGAAATTTGAAACCCTTACATTTATAGAACTAGAAGGAACTCAAACAAGAAACACATTTAATTTTTATCCACATATAAAATGTTACACAAGTGTAAAATGCTATACATTCATGTAAAATCACCACAACCAAATAGAAATTAGGGAGACACTAAAGCATAGAATTAGAGAGTTGAGAGTGTGAGTCCTGACCTCCGACCTACGACTATCCTATACTCATAAACCAAAAATAATGTTTTTTTTTACATACTTCACCAATCTCTTTAAGTTCGGGGAAGCTCAATCCATCCTACCCAGCGTTCTACCTTTGCTTCTCTTGGTCCTACCTGTAAAAAAGGTGCAACCTTCAAGTTTCCCATTGAGTGTGCAACTGTTTCCTTTTAGAAAAAGACAATTGGAAGCAACGCCATCTCAATTCCACAATATCCCAACGCTCCTCGTTGGTTTACCTTTACCAGGTAGGTGAATGCATGTTTGTGTATTTCACATGATTACAAAAAAAATTATTTTATAATATGTCTACATAACATAGACATATTTGTGCAGGTGAGGGAAAACTGGGTATTGTTTTTGAGAGCTTTCTAGAGACTTTCAAAGATCATTCTTCATTATGAGAGCACTCACGACGTAGTTCAAAGAGCCGAGTGGAGGAGGAAGAAGAAGAAGAAGAGGACTCAAGTCAAAAGGTGAGGTGAGTGAGGAGGGGAGATGTAATAGAAATATTTGTAGGAGAAGCCCACCTGTGCAGAACGAGCCTCTCGAAATTGTAGCCACTGTAGACATAGGAAACCCTCATAAGTAGCTAGGGCGCAAGAGTTATCATGTAAGCATCACGACAAATTAAGTAATGATAATATTCAGTTATGTATATGAAAAATTCTTTTGTTTCAGAGAAGACTATATGTATATTGTACAATCATTCTCTCTCGGTGGCCCTCCATTCCAGTTTCCTTTGTCTCTACTTCCTAACCTCCTTCCTCCGATTCGACATGTAGACTAAGCGGCCTAGGTGAACTGTGGGAGACTTGGAGTGCTGACTTAAATGACTCTCACCAAGTAAATGAATGGAAATTGGAATAAATCCTAGAATCCTGGACTAACTAGTATAGGATATGATTCATGAGCACAAACAAAGGGCGGCCTTATCAAATCAATTCACCAAAGATCCATCATCCCAGTCTTGTGGTGGTCATAATAGAAATTCCTAGCACTTGGTGAAACCATCGTCTCAAAACTTACATACCCATTGGCCTAGGTTAGGTTTTAATCTAGCAACGATTGCTTAATGTATTCAAATTGCAACTTGTAGGTTGTAACGCAAAAAAAAACACCATTAGTTCTTAAGGAGCATGGAGGGTTATCAAATCAATTCACCATCTATAGATATGACTCATGTGAGTATTTAATTTCACATCGTATACTCAAATACTCAAGCGACTTGTAAGTTGTGAGATCACGTGACTCGGTGAACAATAAGAAGACAAATCGAAAATCGAGTTGGCAGGTGGCATCATCTCATACCAAGATTTGATGAAGTTGGTGAATCAATCGTGCATGCTAATGCCATTAAATGCTTTGAAAGTGAACATCCAAAAGTGAGTCACAATCCTTACTCACCGGATTGAACTTGGGACTACGCAGCCTAGTGGCCCAGTGTGGTTGGTGTTGATTGCAACTGAGATCCTCATCCATGATCCAAGTATTCAAGGGAACTTGGGAAGACTCTGAGCCCAACTCTCCCATAGTCCACTGAATCCTTAAATAGGCAAATTTTGTAGCTACCCTTTAGTTGCAATTTTACGGAGGCTTACTCAATTTCAGTATTGAAGTGCTGGAAATTAAACTAATTTGTTTTTATCGTAAAATTCCTTGTGGCCTTCTATGATGTTTAAAATGGCCTTTGAAAGCTCTAAAAGATTCAAATTTAAATCCTGATACTAACAAGCTGCAAAATTAATTAAACTTCACAAGGTCCATGTTGGAAAAATGTAATTACTCACAGATCCATACCTGACTCGAACCCGACTCTCTTAGAGTTTGTCTTACTCAAGATCTTGTCTGTCAGTGTGACAAGAGGTAAGAGTCCACGATTTGGCAATGTAAACCAGTCGAATTTATTTTTGAAGCTAATTTGTTAGGTAGATAGTTATTACAGTCTTTAATGGTGAGTTAGTCGACCCATGTATAAGCAATCTTATGGTTTCCTATAAATAGAAGAAGCAAATTGTAAATTAGGCTAGAGAGTTAAGAGAGATTACAGACAATAGACACTGGAGAAACTCAGGATAAGAAAAGAAAAGTCGAAGCTCAAGCTTCTATGTAAGTGATTTAGTCGAAAAGTCGAGTCTCTGTAAAAGGACAAGTCTTGACCAACAAGTTTAGAGTGACAAGTCTAGATCGACAAGTCTAGACCGACAAGTTTGTAATACTTTGTTATTTTCACATAGTTAAATATATGAAATAGTTTATGGTTGAATGCATGATTATTTGGCTGCACATATTTCCACATTTACTTGGGTAAATGTCTTTTACAATTACTCTTAAGTGAAAGATCAAAGAACCCATAAATTTCTCACTGCGTGAAAGTTTGAGGGTTTTATGGCACATTGGTCGACTCAAGTCTTCCTACATATTTGGGAATATGATTTTATAAGTTATTTGGATTTGTTAATGTGTCCATTTTAATTCATCCTACTCATAGGTGAAAAGCATTTGTAATTTCTTAAGTCTCTTCGACTAAGAAAAATACCCTGTAGATTTCAACCAAAGTGAACCGACAAGGTCGGTTGTGTGAGCCGACTTGAGAGGTCAGTTGAGTCAGCCGACTGAGGTCAACCGACTTGAGTCGTCAAAGAGGTGAGCTGACTTGAGAAGTCAAAGAAGTCAGCTGACTTAGAAGTGATAAATGGTCGAGGTAAAAATCGGTCGGTAGAAATGACTAGTAAGTCAAAGTAAATCAGTCGGATGGAAAGGCCGACCAAAGTTGATAGACTTGTCTAGTTGAGAGATAGACAAGTTTCACCCGACAAGTGAAAAAGAAAAGGAGGTCGGCGTGAAAAGTGAAAATTAAATTTTAATATCGACTAATCCCTAAACTCAAGTTTATTCAGCTTGGTTTTGGCTAAATAATATCAGAGCTTGGTTTCATATCAGAGCAAGATTTAGGAAATAAATCTTGTCTTAAAAGGTGGAAATTTAATTTTCTAAGGAAAGTTAATTTAAAAATTAAAATGGCTTCCACTTTTGGTTCATTCAAAACCCCAATCTTTATAGGAAAAAACTATGAATATTGGTCTTTAACAATGAAGTATTTATTCAGAAGTTAAGATGTGTGGTAGATAGTCCAGCATGGTTATGCAGAACCAGGAGACATGACAGCATATAACAATCTCACACAGGCTGAGAAAGAGATTAGAGGAAATTTCAACTCAAAATGGGCCTCCTAAAATGAACTAATAAAATAATAGTTAAAATAATAAAATAATATTTATTAATTTTGGAGGAAGAAAAGAAAAAAACTACTTTTTTGTTTGTATTTTTGACATATCTCCCCGTATTTTTACTCAAATTTCGATTGGGAGAGCTTGTTGGATGCGGAATTAAATTCCACATCCAATGAGTACCCACTCGGCATACTTTTGACGGACCCAGCTACCCCAAAAACAAGAAATACCTGAAAAAATGGAAAGATGATGTCATCATTCCATTTTTTCACGTATTTATTGTTTTTGGGGTAGCGGGGTCCGTCAAAAGTATGCCGAGTGGGTACTCGTTGGATGCGAAATTCAATTCCGCATCCAATGAGCTCTCCCGATCGAAATTTGAGTAAAAACACGAGGAGATATGTCAAAAATAGAAACAAAAAAAATAGTTTTTTTTATGATACCTATCCCCAAATTTATATTAAAAAAGTGTTTAAGACCTATACGGTATTTCAAATTTAAAGCAATTTAATTGGCTAACACATGATGACATGGACTTTGAATAAAAGTTAAAAGGCCCATTTTGAGTTGAAATTTCCTCTAATGTGTCTTGAGAGAAGAGACGAAGAAAAATGTATAAGCTTTGTTTTTCATCCATCAAGCTATGCATGAAAGCATACTCCCAACAATAGCAGCAAAAATTAATGCTAAGGAAGCATGGGATACATTGGAGACTCCCTATCAAGGTTTGGATAAGGTAAAGACATCCAAGCTCCATATTCTCAGAAGACATTTTGAATCTATGTCCATGAAAGATTCAGAGAATGTAGACACATTCTACACCAGAGTTGTTGGGTTGATAAACCAACGGAAATATCATGGAGAACCCATATCAGACCAAAGGATTGTTGAAAAAATTCTCAGAAGTCTTCCCCCAAGATTTGAAAACTTGGTTGTGACCTTAGAGGAACACACATACATCACGAGATTTACCATTGATGAGTTCCAAGCTTCACTTATCAATCATGAACACAGACTAAGCAGAACATAAACATCATTGGAAGCTACATTTGCAGCACAGTAATCCATAAGCCATGGTAGAGGCAGGGGGAGAAACAACTTCAGAGGAAGAGGAAGAAGTTCTTCAAGAGGAGGACGAGGAAGAAGTGGCCAAAGGTTTCATAAATCAAAATTTCAATGTCATTACTATAAGAAGTTTGGTCATTATGCATATGAATGCAGGAAGAAGCAATATGACCAAGGAAGGAAAAGCCCAAGTCAGTCGACGAGCACCAGCACTTCGACAAGTGCAATGTTAATGGCATCGCCATCTCCACTTGAATGCAATGTTGTTCAAGAAAGTCCACATGACATATGGTACTTAGATTCAGGATGCAAAAACCATATGACTGGTCATTTAAATCTGTTTTCTAGTCTAGACAATTAAGTTAAAACTGATGTTACACTTGGAAGCAATGTCCAAGTTACTGTCTTAGGAAAAGGCACTGTTGATATTCTAACCAAATAGGGGACTAGTAAGTATATCCCTGAAATCTATCATGTCAAAGGTCTAAAACATAATTTTTTAAGCATTGGACAGTTGTTACAAAAGGGCTACAGAGTCTACATGGAAAATGAACACTGTGTGATCAAACACAAGAGTCCAAGCGACTAGCTGATAGCGAAAGTGCCAATGACAAGCAACTGCTTATTTCCATTGAGGATAGTTCCCAACATAAAAGGGAAGACAAACTCAGGAGCTGCATTCAAGGCAGAAAGTGAAGAAATAGTCGAGCTCCCGGACAAGAGAGAAAATTGCAATGCTAATTTGCAAGCTACATTTTAGACATAAGTTTAGGATGAATCCTCGCTGTGGCATTTCAATTTTGGACATCTGAATTTTGGTGGGCTAAAGCTACTAAATACAAAGAATATGGTGAAAGGATTTCCATTGATCGACATACTAGAGAGGGTTTGTGAGGGCTTCATTTTTGACAAGCAGCACAGAGAGACATTTTGAGTCGAAAAGTACTATAGAGCACACACACCACTTGAAATTGTGCACTCTGAAATTTGTGGTCGAATGGAGACATCATCCATTGGTGGCTGCAAATATTTTCTAACTTTTATTGATGAGTAAAGAAAAACATGGGTATATTTTTCGAAACATAAATATGATCCATTTGGTTATTTTCAACAGTTCAAGGGACTCATGGAGAACCAAAGTGGACATCCCATCAAGATCTTAAGGATCGACAGAGGAGGTGAATATGTTTCAAATGAATTTATGAATTTTTGCAAGACCTATGGTATACAAAAGTAATTCACTGCACGGTATACACCTCAGCAGAATGGTATAGCCAAAAGAAAGAACATAACCATCATGGAGATGGCTCATAGCATGTTGGGAGCCAAGCATTTTCCAAATGAGTATTGGGGTGAAGGAGTTGCAACTGCCATACACATTATGAACCGATGTCCGACAAAGAGTGTGAAGAACAAAGTTCCCTAAGAAGCATGGTCATGTATGAATTATAGTGTTTAACATTTAAAATTTTTTAGTTGTGTTGCATATGCTTATGTTCCAGATGAGCTGAGAAGGAAGCTAGACAAGAAGGGACAGAAATGTATTTTTGTCAGCTATTCAGAAGACATAAAAGCATACAAGTTCTATGATCCTATCACAAGGAAAGTGATAATAAGTTGAGATGTTCAATTTGTCGAGAACGAATCATGGGATGGAACTATCGACATAAATGTTGAGATTGTGTCGAACATCAACAATGATGATATGGAAGAGGAAGTGGTTCAAATACCACATGTAAATCAACCCGTCGTAGCACCGATGACTCCCATGACACCAAGAAATGGTTCAGCACAAGGATCATCGACACAAGTAGCAGCTCAAGCTACACCGACAAGTACACCAAGAGGACAGCAGACTCCATCAAGTATTTTGTCTAGGTCGACATCGACAAAACCGGTGAAGACAAGAAGTCTACGAGAGATATATGAAGCTGGTACACCTAATTCATTCTCTCTCTTTGCATTATTTTCTCCTATATATGATCCACTAACATTTGAAGAAGCTGTTGAAGAAGAAGTATGGGCACAAGCCATGGATGAAGATATAGAATGCATTGAGAAGAACCACACATGGGAACTGGTTGATGTACCAACAGACAAGGACGTAATCAATGTCATATGGATTTACAAGACAAAGCAAGATGTTGATGGGAATGTGTAGAAGCACAAGGCAAGAATGGTAGAAAGAGGGTTCACACATCAACCCGACATCAACTTCAATGAAACATTTGCACCTGTTGCACGCATGGATACAGTGAGAACAGTTTTGGCCATTACTGCACAAAAAAAATGGTATGTTCATCAAATGGATGTCAAGTCGACATTCTTATATGGATATCTAGAAGAGGAGGTATATGTGGAATAGCCACAAGGGTATTAAGTTTTAGGTCAAGAACATAAAGTGTACATGCTGAAAAAGGCATTATATGGTTTGAACCAAGCTCCTAGAGCTTCGTACAGTGAGATAGATTCCTATCTCACCTAAAATGGATTTCACATAAGTGAAAGTGAACTGAATTTGTACACCAAATTTGATGAGCAAGGTAGGACGTTAATTGTTTGCCTGTATGTAGATGATTTAATTTTTACTGGTGATTATGGCATAACAGATTTTAAAGCAGTAATGGAAAGTGAATTTGAAATGACTGATCTGGGGCTTATGAATTTTTTTCCTGGCATTGAAGTCCAGCAGTCTAAAAGTGGTATTTTTATATCACAGACAAATTATGCAAGTGAAGTTTTAAAAATATTTAACATGTCTAATTGCAAGACAGCCCCAACACTAGTAATAACAGGTTCAAAATTGAGCAAAGATGATGAAGGATCCACTATTAATCCTATGTTGTCCAAAGGGCTTGTTGGCAGCCTTATGTATTTGACAGCGAGAAGACCTGATATTATGTATGGAGTAAGTCTAATCTCAAGGTTCATGGAGTCACTAAAAGGCTCACATTGGCAAGCAGGTAAAATAATTATGAGATATGTAAGTGGCACAAAACACCTTGGTATTATGTATTCAACCTTTGAAAATTTTAAACTCATTGGTTACACTGACAGTGAAAATGGAGGCAACATAGATTACAGGAGAAGCAAATCTGGGTACACATTTCATTTTGGTATAGGTGTTGTTTCATGCGCTTCAAAGAAACAACGCATTGTAACTTTGTCTTCAGCTGAAGGAGAGTATGTTGCAACTACAAGTGCTGCATGTCAAGCTGTCTGGATGAGGAGAGTGTTAAAAGACTTGTCACAGAACCATCATGAACCGATAACAATCTTCTGCGACAATAATTCAGCCATAGCATTATCAAAGAATCATGTGTTTCACAAAAGAACCAAGCACATCGACACAAGGTTTCATTTTATAAGAGAGTTGGTGAACGACAAGGAAATTTGTTTGGAATTTTGCAGGTTTGAAGACCAACTTGCAGACATCTTCACAAAGCCATTCGCAAAGGACACATTTTAGTATCTGCGTAGTTATCTTGGAATGACAAGTTCTGCACACGGAACTCTGTCATAAAGAGAGCATGTCTAAGCTGTGAAACATTTTGTAAATTTTGTTTTAAAAATCCCCATCTGCTTATAATTAAGGGGGAGTGTTGGAAAAATGTAATTACTCGCAGATCCGTACTTGACTCTCAGCCAACTCTGTTAGTGTCTGTATTAGTCAAGATCTTGTCTGTCAGTCTCACAAGAGGAAAGAGTCCACGATTCGACAATGTAAACAAGTNTCTGTACTTGACTCTCAGCCAACTCTGTTAGTGTCTGTATTAGTCAAGATCTTGTCTGTCAGTCTCACAAGAGGAAAGAGTCCACGATTCGACAATGTAAACAAGTCGAATTTATTTATGAAGCTAAGTTGTTAGGTAGATAGTTATTAAAATCTTTAATGGTGAGTCAATTGACCCATGTAGAAGCAATCTTCAGGTTGTCTATAAATAGAAGAAGCAAATTGTAAATCAGGTTAGAGAGTCAAGAGAGATTACAGACAATAGACACTCAAGAAACTCAGGGTGAGAAAAGAGAATTCGAAGCTCAGGCTTCTATGTAAATGATTCAATCGAAGAGCTAAAGCTCTGTAAAAGGACAAGTCTGGACTGACAAGTTTAGACAGACAAGTTTAGACTAACAAGTCTGCACNAGAGAATTCGAAACTCAGGCTTCTATGTAAATGATTCAATCGAAGAGCTAAAGCTCTGTAAAAGGACAAGTCTGGACTGACAAGTTTAGACAGACAAGTTTAGACTAACAAGTCTGCAC
>LPNX010688241.1:144056-162682 GCA_001517045.1 Pseudotsuga menziesii
CTAATAGTTGGAGAATCATTGGAGTTAACCTCATAGTTGTATCTAATTAGATTTTAATTTAAGCTAATAGTTGTGGAGTCATTGGAGTAAGCCTCATAGTTGTATCTAATAGTTAAGCTAATAGTTATCCAATATAACTTTGATTAGAGTCGAAGTTAAGCTAATAGTTCTAGAATATTAGAGTTAAGTTAATAGTTGTATCTAATAATTGATGGAGTTAAGCTCGTAGTTGTATCTAACAATCGAATAGTTGGAGATTAATTTTAATTTTTACAACTATCACTAACTAACTGTACTTATCACATGTTAATTAAGTTATTTATTATTTTTTAAAAATTATTCATTATTAATTTTGGAGAACGCCCATAGAATCAATCTCTATAGTACACTTGTCTCATCCTCGTTTAATCTTGGACGACGCCCATATAATCAATCTTGACAATACACTTGTCTCATTCTCATCCATAGATGAAAGAACATAGATGGCAGTCCACCCCAAAATTCTAATATATATGCACATATCGACATAATTAAAAAATAAAATATATATAACATAAAAATAAGAATGCATACATCAATGTGTACATTATGGCATAGCTTGGAGAGGTCCACCCACTGTATACAAATAAAAACATATAAATTTCATAGAAAAGATCCCCTAAACATGCGTGTATAAAATAAAAACATATAAATTTCATAGAAAAGATTCTATAAATTTATAAATAAGAAAAAAATTTATCTAACACTTTCACTTAAATAATTGCACCGAGAGGCACTCTACATCCCACGATGGCGGAGATCTTGTAAATAATAATAATAATAATAATAAAAAATATTTTAATTATCCACCAAAATAAATGTGGGCAAAAAAACAGGAGATCTTGTAATGTTTGTTATTAACAAAATAATAAAAAATTAAATTTTCAATTATAGGCCAAAATAAATGTCCCCCACAAAAACAACCTAACAAAACATTAAAAAAAGTAAAAATTTAACTATCCCCTCAAAAAAACAGTGGGTAAGAAAAGAACATGATATGGGGGAGATGTTGTAAGGTTCTACCTAACAAAATAATAAAGAAAAAATTGAATTATCCTCAAAAAAATGTTGGCCTTGCACATGGTTTTAAAACCATGTGCAAGGCCCTCCTAAACCATGTACAATAAAACCATGGGTTGTTTACAAGACCCTCGTAAAACATGTACAGTAAAACCATGGGTTGTTTACAAGGCCTTGCACATGGTTTTAAAACCATCTGCAAGACCTCCTAAACAACCCATGGTTTTATTGTACATGGTTTAGGAGGGCCTTGCAAATGGTTTTAATACCATGTGCAAGGCCTCCTAAACAACCCATGGTTTTAGGAGGGTCTTGCATATGGTTTTCAAACCATATATGGGGAGATGTTGTAATGTTCATTCTTAACAAAATAAAAAATTAGGAAAAATATTATATGTAGGCCATAAATAATATTAAATATTAATAATAAAAATATTATATGTGGACCTTAAATAAAAAACGTGTCTTTTGGTTTGAATTAAATCAATGGTTATATATAGGACAAACCAAAGTTCATAGCTCATTGAGTGCAATACTTAAGAAGAGGTTTGCACCTTGAGATATTTGATCCCTTGCGGCGCTTGATAGAGCCTAGGATTTGGATCTATGCTCGTTTATTGGAAGGTGCATTTAATTCATGTTGTTATTCATTGTAAACATCAAATATGTAGAACAAGATCATGTAAAGATTTTGTTAAGAGATAGAGAGGAAGTAAATAGCAAAGAGCCCTATGCTCTAGTTACACAATTGTGCCTATCTTTTTCTCTATTGTAAAATTTATCAAGCTATTTTACCACAACACAATCGAATAAGAGGAACCTATTTATGTCAAACTTCCAAAAAAACATTGAGTGTTGAGATTAAAACATCAAGAGTAATTCTACAGTCTTGTGAGTAATATCAACACAGTAGACTTATGAGTTATATCAAGTGAGTAAACGTGTGTGTAATATCAAGTGAGTCTTGCGAGTAATATCAAGGCAAGGGAGTAGACTTGTGAGTAATATCAAGTCTTACAAATACCCTCAGGTTCTGAGGTGGTGTACTTGACTATGTAAAGTGGTTATACTATGCGATCTATTCCTAGTCATGGTCACTAAATAGTATACGTCTCCTTTAGGGGTTAGCTACCCCTAGAGTGATTTACTTTAACATATGATTAAACATGACTCAGGGTAATACATATAATCATAGGTTGGACACAATCCTTCTGTGTATGATATGATAAAGATAAGTAATTAATTAAACACTCATGGACCATGCAAAATTAATTAATGATAAATGAGATAAGCACATAGATATAGTAAATATTCGAATTTCTTTTGTGTGAGATCGAGTGTACTCCAATTGCAAAGACATGAGCTAAATATATGTTGTGGAAAACAAGTTTCAGTTAATTAAGGAATCTAGTCCTTAATTTATGCAAAGTAGTTGTTGAAGATGACATTGAAGGTGAAGCACTAAAGACATTCAGTAAAAATCCTAACTTTTGGTCAACAAATTAGTTATTGAGTTCTTATTAGTTATGTCTAGTGCAATTCAATTACATTCACTTCACTTCAGTTCAGTGCAGTTACATTCAGTTCCATTTTGGTTCAGTTCAATTTAGTCAATTAACTCTTAGTTAGAGGAATTTAACATGAGTGAATTAAGGGAGGGAACATATCTTTAGTGTGGGAGTTAATTTTGAGGTCACAACTTGGCACCAAGTCAAAGAAGGCACAATAGGTAACGTGAGAAGTGTGTACATAGGGTGTATAGTGTTTAGACTGCCCAAAAGGCATGCAACCATTCATTACCTTCCATTGTATGACTTAATAAGGTTGTTATTAGAGTGTTATGCACTTGGGAAGGCTATGAGAACATTACGAGTGATCTATATTCTCTAGTGCTGCTTAGATATCTCTTATCGAGCAATATGCAAGGTTGTAAGATCATCCTCTGTCATTATCTATCATACTCAAACATTGTTTGCTTGGTTTTTTATCCTCCGGGTTGTAGAGGGTTCTTCGAGGTACATCATGTGTCTTATGGTTTGATTATTTTTTGTGTTCAAATTGTCGATAAGATCTACATGCACTAAATTTGTTTATAAAAAGTTTTAAAGTTCAATTATCTTCATATTTTCCTCAAACATTGAAATGGTATGAGAGTAAGGGTGTGCAAGAGCTTAGTATCGTGCAACATTCTAAAACTACGTAGGATATTGAAGCATTGAGAAAATATTGAAGCAATGGTATCAATATCTATCCGACTGAAAGATTGACTTGAAGGCACATCAAACTTCAACACATGAAAGGTGAGAGAGATCAACATTCTTGGAGAGCATGATCTTGATTCCTTTGTGAACACTGTGATTAAACAACCTACTACAAATGCAAAAAGAAAAAATTGCAAGAAGAACCAAAAGGTGAGAGAGATCAACATTCTTGGAGAGCATGATCTTGATTCCTTTGTGAACACTGTGATTAAACAACCTACTACAAATGCAAAAAGAAAAAATTGCAAGAAGAACCAAGCAAAGTAAAAGAGGATCATGCATAACTATCTATAGGAAAGCCTCATGTTGGTGATCATACAATTGAAGATGTGTAATGTCCCCTCATGACCCCCATCCGTAAATGCAAAACTTAATAAAAAACGATGAGTGAAGACTTGGAAATTGAAAGAATAATAACAATTTCCTTAAGACCTAAGTGCTTAGGTGTTCTCTTAAGTTAAAGTAAACTATTTTACTTTGAGTCTTTATGGATAATTCGTAACTAATACCTAATTGAGGCATAGAGTGAAAAGGAGTCCTCCCTGTAGCTTATACTAAGAAACTTAAGCTTGCTCTTGAAAAGATTTTTATTACGGTCATGAAATGTTATAAAAGTAATCCACATGACTATCTAAGAAAGTATTTACTCTTAGGGAGGTAACTTACTTTTCGAGTATAGCTATAAACTATACTTTAGATGCATGAATACATGCACAAATACCAATAAGAATTACCATTTGAAGAATAGAAAGGTGCACATATATATGTATTTATATTGATCCATTAATCCTATGATAAGGAAATCTTTTAGTAATTATACATAAGGGTATATTAGACCAACTTTAAATATGTTTGCACCTAAAGAGTTAAAAAGAACTACCAAGATATATATTGTATCAGGAGATAAATGTTAATGGTAGTCAAGAAATCAAGTCGTTTATTTTGAAAATATTTAACGGGGAAAGGAAACAGTATGATAATTGGAGGCCTTTTGTCTTTTAATAAGGATATCAAATATTTTAGATAGTATTAATTGAATCCCTACGTGATAATTGCCATGGGGCGTGAGCATGTTTGGGAAAATGCGGGTATCATTGCATGGATGTCAACATGCATTGTGAAAATAGAAATAGAAACGGAACTAAAAAAAAACAAGGAAATGAGTTGAGTTTTATGGAGACCTTGACACGAAACCTGTTGGAAAATACTCACCTTTTGTCTCAGTGATTTTTCCCTATTTAAAGAGGGGCGAGATGCCGAGGGAGGCATGCATTATGGTTTTGGATTATGCTCCATAAAATTTAAAGGAAATCCACTGCAAATTGTGCTCGTGTTTGCGTTGAGTACGTGTTTTGCTCTGTGTATTGATCTAATGTTTTGGCATGTGAATTGTTTTTGTAAAACCTTGTGGGTGAATCGATCTAGTAATTGCATCGAATCATTCTTTCCTTTTGCTGGATATTGTATCTACTCAGGTTTTATTATGCCCACGATTTCACCGTTCTAGCCATTGCACTTGTGTTTTTCCAAGCTCTGCGTTTTCATGCCACTATCTGTAGAAAGTAAAATCGATTGGGGTTAGCTTTGGTTGACACTCTTCTTGTTTAAAATTATATTCATGATTTCATGAATAGTCTAATTTGTTCATTGGGTTTATAATGCCCATGTTTTGATGCATTTCTAAATCAGTTCATTTGTTGGATGATGCTCACTATTCAGAGCTGGTGGTTAATGCTAGTTTGAGTTTATGCTTGTTTGAAATGGATTTTGATTTGTGCCACGATTCAGATATGGCTATCAATGGTAGTTTGTGTTCACAATTTGTCTGAAGTCAGTTTGTATTCATACCCACAATCTGGGGTTTTAGTTTTGAAGACTAAGCTCTATTAAAACCTGTGTTATATGCCACGATTTTATTCTAGGGACCGCATGCTAGCTGGTAAAAATGATGGTTTGGTGATTGTGCTTTCATGATCTGTGCATTGAATGCTGTGTTTTTTTTTCCTTATAAGGTTTCTGTGAAATCAAGCTGGAGAATGAATGTTTGAATGCTTGTTTTTCTCTTCATAAGATCTCTGCAAAAGTCGATCTAGTGTGTGATTGATTA
Organism: Pseudotsuga menziesii; assembly: GCA_001517045.1. Taxonomy (NCBI): domain Eukaryota; kingdom Viridiplantae; phylum Streptophyta; class Pinopsida; order Pinales; family Pinaceae; genus Pseudotsuga; species Pseudotsuga menziesii. Next base: position 149,484 of record LPNX010688241.1, read on the forward strand.
GTATTGATTGTTGTGCTTATTAAAACTGTGTTTTATGATGCCACGATTTCATGAGAAATCGAGTTGGTGGATAATGGTTTAGCATTGAGCTGTGCTTGGTCAAAATAACTAATTATATTAATTGGGAAATTACATGATAATTTTATTAAACGCTGGTTATTTAGTGATCTGGTGAATGCATGAGTTGTGCCTTGTCAAAATTGCTACTTATTATATTGAGCTGGAAATTACATGATAATTATGTCAAACACTACCAAAGTACTTCGATCTGGGGTTTTCTATTTGCCCATGATCTCTTTAATATGGTGAATGCATGACAAACACTGCTATATTATTTTAAACCGGGGTTTGCATGATCTGTGCTTGTTCATTAGATGTTTTAAATATGCCTCATTTTTAGAAAAATCGATCTCTCACTTGAGTTTGTCCTATATTTCTACGTCTTCATATGCCACAATTCGTAAAAAGAAAATTGATCTTTGGTTTAGGTATTGGCTTGAATATTATGCTTGTTAACCTCTGTATTTTGATGCCAAGATTTTAGAGAAGAAAATCAATCTCTGATTTAGCTATTGGCTTGAATATAATGCTTGTTAACCTCTATCTTTTGGTGCCAAGATTTTAGAGAAGAAAATCGATCTCTCGTTTAGCTATTGGCTTGAATATTATGCTTGTTAACCTCTATCTTTTGATGCCAAGATTTCAGAGAAGAAAATCGATCGGGGTTTAGCCTTTGGCTTTAAATTTATGCTTTGTTAATATCTGTTCTTTTGATGCTACGATTTCAGAGAAGAAATCAACCGGGGTTTAGCCTTTGGCTTTAAATTTACGCTTTGTTAATCTCTGTTCTTTTGATGCTATGATTTCAGAGAAGAACACTTATTAATAGAGTTTGTGAAGTAAGGGATTCCCTGATGTGATGAATTTTTTATTGCCCCCATGGTTGAAATGTTTAGGTGTTTATTGATTTCTAGGGATTCTCTAATAGTGTGGTTTCTTTAAAAAGGGGGAAAGATATAATCTTGGTTCAATCAAAATAGATTGAATTCTTCATCTTATGTGAATGGTTTACAATCACTAATTTAGATACATGATTATGAAAAGTATTTACAACATGTTCTTAAAGGGAGTTTTGATGGATTGACCTATTTGGCCAATGTAATATTTACCACAAGAACAAGGAATTAGGTAGACTCCTTGATATGTCAATGGTTCACACATAAATTGAACGCTTTTGAATAATTTCTTAAGAGGTTTATGAGGTTTAAAAAGTGTTTTAATGTTCTTTTCTGCTAGAAAATTAGATAAGAAATTAGTTATGCCTTGAATATAAGGAAGTGTGATATCGCAAAGGGATTGTGAAGATGATTTTAGATTCTTGGTTTGGGGGTTGGAGAATAACTGAAAGGATCTCTTCATATAGAAAAGAGATTACCTATTTGATTAAAGGGATTTTGTAAGATGATCACTCTGTTTATTAAATTCTTTAGGCTAGATATTCAAATAGATATATCGGTAAGATCTTTTGGGATTACATGTTTTTGCACTGGGTGGTTGTGGGAAATGAAATTGATGTACCTATTTGCATCCAAATTAAAGTTGATGGAATTGAGGCCATGTATTTAAAGGCGCCATTTTACCATCACGATATCAACTTTAATTTGGATAAACATTTATACTAAAGAAGAAGCTTTGTAAAATATGCAAAGAAATCTATGCTTCATTATGAAGTTTCTTTTGTTATTTATTATTTGAGTTTTTGTATTTCCCTTTCATGATTTGTTTTCCTTTATATTCTTATCTTAAAACCCTAAACAAATGTTAGAAGAATAAAAAACTAAACTAAATGAAAACTAAGGGCACAAAACCTAACTAAATGAATGTGTAAAAAAATAAATAAAATCAAAAAAAAATATTGTGATTTTAAAGAAAAAAAATAACTCTTAAAATGATTTATTTCTTAAGTTTAAAAATAAATAGTCATAAGTTAAAAACTATTTATAACATGCCTTATCAAGAAAGTATAACTTTAAATGCGTTGTAGTTTTGGGGGGCTAAAATCTAAACTGAAGAGGGTAAATTTCTTAATAACCAATAGAAATGAAAATAAGTAAGGTATGAAAGTAAACACAAAAAAAGAATGTGAAAGTAAAGTACATAGATGTGGCATAAAATATAGTTGATAATGATCATTATGAAGGCACATAGTTACTAAAGAAAAGACATGAGTAGAAAGGATGGAGATTTAGTACTCATGCAAGGTGATTAGATCTAGCTCATGGGAAGAAGTTGAAAACGAAGGTGTCGCATAGATTGAAGGTACAAAGTTGTTACGAGAGTTAATGGTGAAAGTTGGACAAGAATGATGAGTGTGGCTAGTGTAGTTTGTATAGGATGGATTTTGTAAATGAGCAGTCATGGTAGGGAGAAGATACAATATTGAGGCTATTTGCATGGCCTAAACTCTCAGGTCATGAGTACTCGACCTATATTTAAGCTTGATGGTTTTGGTAGCCACATGAAGGTGGCAAGTCTACTAAGTTCAGAGGTTGGTTCTTGTGGTTGAAAGTGTGGAATGGAAGAAACATCTTCCCAAATGAATGTTACCGAGGCCAGCCTAGGCACTCTAGTGGGGTACAAAGAGATCCAACCTTGATAAAGTATGTATGGCCCAAACCGCTTGGAGTTACATGAATTCCACTCTCAAGGACATTGATGAGGATGTTGAATTCAGGGAAAAGGACTTGTAGGGTGATTTGAAGGTGAGAAAGCTGGTTGAGGAGTTTGTACTAATCGAGGGTTAGATTTAGGACCAGGGGTCTAGGCTCATTTGTACCTATATGAGTGGGCCATGTCTATGTTCTAGGTCACAAAAGGTTTAGTTAGCCAATTTCTCTTGGAAGGCAATGCAAAGAATTCAAGGGATAAAATCCCTAGTAATTTTTTAGAAAGAGCAATTGATGGATTCTCAACTCATTCATAAGAAGATTGATGTTATTGCTCACCACCAAGGTATGGCCATTCTTCCTTCAATGAAGGAAGGAGGGGCTCAAGTTGTTGGTGTCTCGTTTTGGGTTCATCGTGATGGTTCACATCCTGGTCTCGTGTCTACGACCTTTGCTAGAATTTGGTTCGTTTTCCACGATGCTCTTCATGCTCGTTANCTCAGGTTGTTGGTGTCTCGTTTTGGGTTCATCGTGATGGTTCACATCCTGGTCTCGTGTCTACGACCTTTGCTAGAATTTGGTTCGTTTTCCACGATGCTCTTCATGCTCGTTAGTTGGTGGGATTCCGTGTTCCATAAATGGATATGAGTTTCAATAAGATTGTTTGGTATTAATTTTATAGATAATCATAAGGTATGAGTTGTCTCATGTTTTCGTTGGGTATAAATCCAGAGGTGATATTACCATGGTGAAATGATGTACACATATTTTGTCCAAGTTATGTATGTTGTAAGGAGGTCGTGTTGAGACTTTTAAGATGTATTAGAAAGAAAGAAGAAATTATCTTTAACTTAGTTTTGAATTCTAAAATTTTCTTGTGATAGATCATCAATGTTTCCTAATAATATATAAAATTCAATATTATAAAAAAGAAAGTACATAAACATATTTAAATATATATAGAGTTAACAACTAAAGTAAGAAAAATAAAATAATGGCAAGTAAGGATGTCACAGCAACCAAAAAACTATCTCTTTTCTTTTAATAAATGGAAACCTCATACATTGTCTCTTGGATTGTAGTGCCTTATACGGTGGAATCCATGGTTCCCACTGTCAGCACAAGAATGGTATACTTGGCCTGAGGCATCGACAAGTATTATCTTAAACTTAGCACCTCATGTTGTTGAAGAGTGTAATCTCACCGGTAGTTAAATTAGTGAGTTAGGTAACTGAGGGTATCTAAATTTTATTTTCCAAAGCATAGTATTTTCCAGATCTAAATTTTATTTTGGAAAGCTATTTTTATCTATTTTGTTTCGAGATCAGAATTTAGGTTTCTGTTTGCACTAACTTTAAAAAAACAGGAGATAATTTCTTTGAGAGCTCGGCTACCTCCTAGTGCATGCATTTTAGGGTTCAGATTTTCCTAGCAAGCATTCAGCAAAAAGTAGCAGATCTAATCTACCGCTTGAACACATGCTCACCACATCTGCACTCTAATTTTTGGGGGGTGAAGATCTACAAGATCCGTGGAAGACTGAACTCACGAGATCTCACCGAGTGCTTAGTTTTCCAAAGCTCACAACTTCAATAAAAAAAAAAGTGGAGTGTTACAAATCTCGACTTTCTAGATAATCTTACCATGTCAGATTTCCAAATTGTCTTGTTGGAAATACCTCCATCGTGGTTCGTGTACCAGGTCTATTTTTTTTTTTTGAGATGTGATTTGTTTTGCTTTGATTTGTCGAAACCCTAAAACAAAACCAAAATTTTTTTTTACGGAAAGGCATTATTTAAAAAAAAAGAGCATTACCTCTCTTAGGCACCTCCCCTTTCTCATAGGAGAAAAGTGGTGCCACCGCTCATATTGAAGAGGCAAGAAGCGGTACCACTGCTCTTCCTCTGTTTAGAGAAAGTGATGAACTACACTTTCCTTATCCGGTTTCTGGCACTGGTCCACCACCTATTTCCAGTGCACCAGGAGTGATACTCGTTTTTATTATAAAAAAAAGGGGAAATGCATTGTTGAATCGCCCACCAAATCAGTCTTTTTCATTCAAGATCTTCCACCTTCTCTCAATTTCTCGCAAATGCTGANATTTTTATTATAAAAAAAAGGGGAAATGCATTGTTGAATCGCCCACCAAATCAGTCTTTTTCATTCAAGATCTTCCACCTTCTCTCAATTTCTCGCAAATGCTGAGCTCACACGGTGAACTCTCGAAGTAGATTTTTTGTCAAATAAAAAAAAAGGGCATCTGGAGATAGGATGGCCTAATCATCCAATCTTATTGAAAGTTGTGATCTAGAAAAGAAGATCTATTATTGAATATGGTGCTACCAAAAGCAATCCCAAAAGAATTTGAAGAGGTAAGAAATATCTTAACACCACAAGGTTTATGGCAGAGCTTTAATGGAGATGAGTATGATGTATGGGAAATCAAAGTAATTAATATGTTAAAATTACAAGATTTGTGACACTTCATAGTTGAAGAGGATCCCATTGATACATAAAAGTTTAATGCTTTGATAGAATTTGAAAAACAAAGGAGGCAAGTTGTTGCCTTATGTTTCATACAAAACAGTATAGACTATTCTTGATTTCATTACATTGTAGAAGCTGATACTCCAAAGAGAGCATGGGATACACTGAAAGAAGTTTTCAGTGAGGAACCAACGGTAGAGGAAGATTAATCCGTAAGTTAGACAAAGCACCACGAATCCCACACTGAAGTGGAGGACAGTCAAGATGACTGTGTCTATGAGGCAGCTAGTGATCATGTAATCCTAGCAAATGATATTGATCTAGTTATGTTTGATGACTACAATGAAAAAAAACCTATCACTGTAGCAGTACTCAATGATGTGAGTCATAGTCTCTTTGAGCAAGAGACAGTTGATAGCAGCATAGAAGCTACAATAGTTGCTGAGACAGCTGATAGCATCACAAAAGAAACAACATTATGCAGTCCACCCCAAAACTAGAAGACCAAAAGTTTGAGGGAGATCTATGAGTAGACTCTTGTTATTGATTAGCATCTACAATATGCTCTCTTTTCTTGTGATCCCACCATTTTTGAAGAAGTAATGAAGGATGCACAGTGGAATCGAGCAAACAAAGAAGTCAATAATGAAGTAGCTGTAATTGATGAGCAACACCAAGATGTGAATGCTATACAAGAAAAGATGAAATATATTCATATTTTTGCTAACAAAAATGTTCAGGTAAAGATGACAACTCGAAGAATCATGTTGAAACAGAAGATGACGACTTTCACTATGTTCTAGAAGATGAAGAAGATCAACTACTTAGCATCAAGATCCAAAAGACAAAGAAAAAGAATTCCAAGTACACTTCAAGGAAGAAACTCAAGTTGAAGTTTTTTGAATGAAATGTAAGCCTAGTTGAGACATCTTTAGGCATAGACATTGCTGATGATGTACTACGAGTTGACATTAAGCGAGTGTGTTGAAGAGTGTAATCTCACCCATAATTAAGTTAGTGAGTTAGGTAACCCAAGGTATTTACTCACCTATGGTATTCGCCCATAGTATTGTTGTTTTCCATTTCCTATTTAATATGCTCTTCTATTCTTTTCCATTTCCTATTTAATATGCTCTTCTATTCTTTCAAAGAGGTGATGCATGATTCCGCAATAGGGTTTATCAGTTTAATAGGTGAGTGGTTGCAAGTGAATTATGAAGTTTACTTTCCCCCAAAGAGTTGTGAGCAGCTGTCTCTATAGTGCGTTTGGGATAGAGGTCCCTTATAATAGCTGATATCGACAGAATGGCAAGACCCGGCAAGACCAGTTAACAAAAGTTAAGACAAATATCAAATAAAATTCGAGCTCTAACATAAATATATTAATGACTCTATTGCTGACATTTACATGTGTTTGACACAAGTCCAGATGGATTTTCTTCTAAGTTGAGATTTCACATCTTATCCTTGGAATTATAACCATGTTAATTATAATCAAATATATCAACATTATTCATAAACATAAAAAAAGATAACAGAAAGGGAATACTTTTGGAATTATAACCATGTTATTTATAATCAAATATATATATGTTATTTATAAACATAAAATAAAAGATAAGAGATAGGGAATACTGTAGAATAGTGTTGCTTAATCAAATAATTGGATGATTAATTGTGTATTATTATGAAATTTAGATTGTATAATCTTTTTTAAGTATAGATTAAAAATTAAGATATATATTAAAAATTAAGTTTTATAATAAAATTAACTTGTTTAACATGTATTTACAGAAAAGAATTAAAATTTTTAAATAAGAATGAATTTAAATTTCAACAACACTCGACTAAAATGAATAAAAATTGGCATGTCCATGAATTCAAAAACTTGAGTATTTTACCAAAGACAAAATTCGTTCGTTTGGCAAAATAAGTCGGTTATCAAATCAATAGGTTTCCTTAAGCATATGAAAATTATAAAAAAACTTATGAAAATTACAAAAATCATATATTAATAGCTTCTGCAAGACTAAAGAAATCGAATACAGTTGTGCAAGACTAAAGAAATCGAATACAGTAGCCTTCAGGTTTTTTGTGGGACAATCTTGTTTATAAAACTACCTTTGTATAATAATTTTTTTCACCCTTCTATTAAAATTTATTAGAATTGAATAAATTTATATATACCATAAAAACAAAGACATTTTAAAGGTTTACTGTAAGTAATATTAACCATATCTTAACTAAACCAAGATCATTTGATTTAACCATCAATATTATTTATTTATATTATAATATAAATAATTTAAATAAAAAACATTTACATAAGCTCAATATTAAAAATAAAACAATATACAATAAAAAAAACTATTGAATTCTCAAAATCACGTATGACTTATGTTGCTTTGGTTATACCTACGTCTCAATAAAACATTACATTAGACAACTCTTTTGTCCAAGCATGCTTCAGAGCTTCCTTATAATCAGTTTGCCATAGCCATCAGTCCAACGATCATTCTTGATACTTAGAACTAGAGGTAACCTTTGTCAATCTGGAATTTGGAAGAGCTTTTTGAGATTAAGCCAAGATAGATCTGAACTAAAAGGTTATATTGATTCCTGAGACTTCCCTTGCTTCAGCCATTACCCTGTGCGGCCTGGCAGTGCTTTGATCAAATCTTGGTAGCAAAGAAGGACATCCTTTGTATCTTATTGAGCCTGGCAATAGATTGCACATTGAACGTTTCAATGGGAAACATCCTCCGCGAATAGAACAGCCTTCTTCCTACAGATCTTTCACTTTATAAAAGACCATTTTTTTTAATCTAAACCTCAGATCACAGCATAAACGAGAGTAGGGAGTTTCGTTTGAAAAAATTGCAGGGTATTTATAAATTCGGGTTTAAAAGTATACCACATTTATGGATTAACAACTATCCCACTTACTCAACAAACTAAGGCTTTAGCAATGTAATTTGGTTTGATTCAGAGACTTAAACTCTTTAAGTCACACTTTGTAAAAGAATGAACTGTAAGTTTCTTGGGATGACATGAAAAATGATAGAACTCAAATCCACTGAAACTTTTTAGTTATCCCTTATCCCACACAGTTCTTATCATCCGTGCCAGACTCCAATAATGATTATAGTGTTTTCTGAAGCAGTCCGCATAAGTATATGAATCACGATGTCCCAGGGTGGCGTCCATTGCCCTGTTGCCTGAGTTTGCGGCCAGTGTTGGATTTTGGGGGAGTGTATACTTTTAGGTATCCATAAAAACATAATATGTCAAATAAGATTTAGTTATAATGAGAATGGGATTTGTAACAAGTATTCATAATGACAATCAGCTCGGCCCCATCCCCCATCCATCTATATGAAGAAAAACAAAAGGGATTTCTGGTAAAAGAGATAAATATTAAATGAAGAGGCCTGAACACAGCAAGGATGACCTTCTATCCGATCAGTTCGCTGACAATACAGGACAGGACATATCTACAGAATCACCCTACACCAATCTTGCATTAACTCTGCACCAGATAATTAACCCGCAATGACAATAAAATTTGAAAATTTGAATACTGACAAATTTTAATTGTGCCCGTCATACTGACCAGGGATCAAATTTGAAGGTAGGGTCCCTTTGGTGAGAAATTGAACCTTTCAATGTTGACATGTAAAAATAAATCATTGTTTTTATTTGAAACTATAAGTGTACAACAAAATTTTATTATTTATTAAAAATAGACGATAGAAAAAAAAAATTACAATACTAAGAAATATCCAGCCATTCAACATCTACGTGGAATTGGTGAGGTAAACTATGTACTCTCTCTGTCCCTAGAGCATATAGTTTATTGAACTTAGATAAGGGACAATTCGTGAAATACTCTCTTGTTAGGTGGTTGATGAAATAAGGCATTGGAATTTGGAAGTACCTTTGAATGGAGCATTGATTCAGCTTGATGGTGGCTCTATTGGTAGGTGATATTGGGCCTACCTAAAAGAAAAACCCCATAATGTAATACCTAATGCTTTCACTAAGAAACTTTTTTATTAACCCCTAAATTCAGCAGTTATTTTTAGAATTGAATCATGTCCTCCCCACATGCTCAAATCAATGTGATCAAACAAAGGCCCCAATTTTAGGTGGATTATGAATAGTCCCTCCAAAGTATATCAAGTTTATACCATAATTCGAAGTGATCAAACAAAATCCCCAATTTTAGGTAGATTATGGATAGTTCCTCCAATCTATATGGAGTTTATTAGCGCTATCGAAAAGGTCAAGTATTTATTAGTCCACTGTAAAGAAGAAATTTAAATTCTCCAACAAATATCACTATAGGCTGGGTGTCTAGTTTCTACCAAAGTTAACAAGGAAGACTAATCACAAACAAAAGTTTGGGAGGTTTGGGACAACGAGGATGTTGAAATCCTATCCTTCGCTAAATCATTGCACTCTTAGTCCCTCATTCATGGCAGGGATTCCCTTGTTTAGATATATTGGTAGACAATTTGTATGAGGGGAACAGAGTCTACAACATATACAGTGTCGGTTGTTAAATATTTTATCCTTTCAACTATTGGATGTCATTGAGGAAATTGAACAATTCAAACACTTATATTCAAATATTGTGCTTTCTTTCAACGTAATGTTTAAAATTCACAGGAGATAAATAACATTGACAAATTTGGAACTCAAATACAAGCCTCTTTCTTCTTGCTCCTCCACCCAAACAAAGTTGTGGTCCTAGACTATGAAAATTATACATTATTTTGGTTCTAAACATTGACAAATTTGGAACTCAAATACAAGCCTCTTTCTTCTTGCTCCTCCACCCAAACAAAGTTGTGGTCCTAGACTATGAAAATTATACATTATTTTGGTTCTAATTTCATTTAAATAATGAGTTTTTAAGGTTACATCTATTGAGTATTCGAGACTTAGTCCTGTGGAAACACAATCGCATAATACTTTACAAATTTCAAACAACATTTTGGATGGAGAAATTTGAAACCCTTATATTTATAGAACTAGAAGGAACTCCAACAAGAAACACATTTAATTTTTATCCACATATAAAATGTTACACAAGTGTAAAATGTTATACATTCATGTAAATTCACCACAACCAAATAGAAATTAGGGAGACGCTAAAGCATAGAATTAGAGAGTTGAGAGTGTGAGTCCTCACCTCTGACCTACGAGTATCCTATACTCGTAAACCAAAAATAACGTTTTTTTTTACATACTTCACCAATCTCTTTAAGTTCGGGGAAGCTCAATCCATCCTACCCAGCGTTCTACCTTTGCTTCTCTTGGTCCTACCTGTGAAAAAGGTGCAACCTTCAAGTTTCCCACTGAGTGTGCAACTGTTTCCTTTTAGAAAAAGACGATTGGAAGCAACGCCATCTCAATCCCACAATATCCCAACGCTCCTGGTTGGTTTACCTTTACTAGGTAGGGGAATGCATGTTTGTGTATTTCACATGATTACAAAAAATTTATTTTATAATATGTCTACATAACATAGACATATTTGTGCAGGTGAGGGAAAACTGGGTATTGTTTTTGAGAGCTTTCTAGAGACTTTCAGAGCACTCACGACGTAGTTCAAAGAGCCCACTGGAGGAGGAAGAAGAAGAAGAAGAGGACTCAAGTCAAAAGGTGAGGTGAGTGAGGAGGGGAGATGTAATAGCAATATTTGTAGGAGAAGCCCACTGGTGCGGAATGAGCCTCTCGAAATTGTAGCTACTGTAAGCATAGGAAACCCTCATAAATAGCTAAGGGGCAAGAGTTATCATGTAAGCATCATGACAAATTAAGTAATGATAATATTCAGCTATGTATATGACAAATTCTTTTGTTTCAGAGAATACTATATGTATATTGTACAATCATTCTCTCTCGCTGGCCCTCCATTCCACTTTCCTTTGTCTCTATTGCCTAACCCCCTTCCTCCGATTCGACATGTAGACTAAGCGGCGTAGGTGAACTGTGGGAGACTTGGAGTGCTGACTTAAATGAATGGAAATTGGAATAAATCCTAGAATCATGGACTAACTAGTATAGGATATGATTCATGAGCACAAACAAAGGGCAGCCTTAACAAATCAATTCACCAAAGATCCGTCATCCNACTTAAATGAATTGAAATTGGAATAAATCCTAGAATCATGGACTAACTAGTATAGGATATGATTCATGAGCACAAACAAAGGGCAGCCTTAACAAATCAATTCACCAAAGATCCGTCATCCCAGTCTTGTGGTGGTCATAATAGAAATGCCTAGCACTTGGTGAAACCCTCGTCTCAAAACTTACATACCCATTGGACTAGGTTAGGTTTTAATCTAGCAAAGATTGCTTAATGTATTAAAATTGCAACTTGTAAGTTGTAACCCAAAAAGCAACACCATTAGTTCTTAAGGAGCATGGAGGGTTATCAAATCAATTCACCATCTATAGAGATTACTCATGTGAGTATTTAATTTCACATCATATACTCAAATACTCAAGTGACTTGTAAGTTGTGAGATCACATGACTTGGTGAACAATAAGAAGACAGATGGAAAATTGAGTTGGGAGGTGGCACCATCTCATACCAAGATTTAATGAAGTTGGTGAATCAATCGTGCATGCTAATGACATTAAATTCTTTGAAAGTGAACATCCAATAGTGAGTCACAATCCTTACTCACCAGCTTGAACTTGGCACTACACAGCCTAGTGGCAGAGTGTGGTTGGTGTTGATTGCAACTGAGATCCTCATCCATGATCCAAGTATTCAAGGGAACTTGGGAAGACTGTGAGTCCAAATCTCCCATAGTCCACTGAATCCTTAAATAGGCAAATTTTGTAGCTACCCTTTAGTTGCAATTTTATGGAGGCTTACTCAATTTCAGTATTGAATTGCTGGAAATTAAACTAATTTGTTTTTCATCGTAAAATTCCTTGTGGCCTTTTATGACGTTTAAAATGGCCTTTGAAAGCTCTAAAAGATTCAAATTTAAATCGTGATACTAACAAGCTATAGAATTAATTAAACTTCACAAGGTCCATGTTGGAAAATTGTAATTACTCACAGATCCGTACCTAACTCTAACCCGACTCTGTTAGAGTCTGTATTACTCAAGATCTTGTGTGTCAGTGTGACAAGAGGTAAGAGTCCACGATTTGGCAATGTAAATGAGTCGAATTTATTTCTTAAGCTAATTTGTTAGGTAGATAGTTATTACAGTTTTTAATGGTGAGTGAGTCAACCCATGTATAAGCAATATTATGGTTGCCTATAAATAGAAGAAGCAAATTGTAAATTAGGCTAGAGAGTTAAGAGAGATTACAGACAATAAACACTGGAGAAACTCTCGCTAAGAAAAGAGAAGTCAAAGCTCAAGCTTCTAAGTAAGTGATTCAGTCGAAGATATAAGTCTCTGTAAAAGGACAAGTCTTGACCAACAAGTTTAGAGTGACAAGTCTAAAAGAGAAGTCAAAGCTCAAGCTTGTAAGTAAGTGATTCAGTCGAAGATATAAGTCTCTGTAAAAGGACAAGTCTTGACCAACAAGTTTAGAGTGACAAGTCTAGATCGACAAGTCTAGACCGACAAGTTTGTAATACTTTGTTATTTTCTCATAGTTAAATATATGAAATAGTTTATGGTTGAATGCATGATTATTTGGCTGCACATATTTCCACATTTACTTGGGTAAATGTCTTTTACAATTACTCTTAAGTGAAAGATCAAAGAACCCATAAATTTCTCACTGCGTGAAAGTTTGAGGGTTTTATGGCACATTGGTCGACTCAAGTCTTCCTACATACTCGAGAATATGTTTTTATAAGTTATTTGGATTTGTTAATGTGTCCATTTTACTTCGTCTTACTCATAGGTGAAAAGCATTTGTAATTTCTTAAGTCTCTTCGACTANTACATACTCGGGAATATGTTTTTATAAGTTATTTGGATTTGTTAATGTGTCCATTTTACTTCGTCTTACTCATAGGTGAAAAGCATTTGTAATTTCTTAAGTCTCTTCGACTA
>LPNX010688241.1:166350-222999 GCA_001517045.1 Pseudotsuga menziesii
GTTATTTCCGCATAGTTAAATATATGAAATAGTTTATGGTTGAATGCATGATTATTTGGCCGCACATATTTACACATTTACTTCGGTAAATGTCTTTTACAGTTACTGTTAAGTGAAAGATCAAAGAACCCATAAATTTCTCACCGCCTAAAAGTTCGAGGGTTGTACGGCACTCAAGTCTTCCTACATATTTGGGCATATGTTTTTATTAGTTATTTGGATTTGTTAATGTGTCCAGGTGAAAAGCATTTGTAATTTCTTAAGTCTTTTCTACGAATAAAAATACCCTGTAGATTTCGACCATAAGTTGATATTTTTAAATTACCATCTCTAACAAAAGAGCATTTGCAGAAAGCAAGTAAGCTGCAACGACAAAACCGCTCCACTCGAAATATTGAGAATGGTGCTTGGCCTGGGCATTGGAATGGTAATTGCTGTTGGCTGTTACCAAAATATGAAAATACATTTTCTGCGATAACCATCGAGCATTATAATCACATATATTATAGCTGAAGTGATGCATTACAGTTGAATAGGATTAGAATCCGTTTACTGTGGATTATTGAATGAACAAATTTAATGAAAGTTCAGAAAACACAATACTTACGATATGAACACAAACCAAGCCTAAAATGGCACCATTTTTCCATTGACCGAAACGTGAGAATTAAGGGTGTCGATCTTTTAAACTTCTCCAACATGGAATCTAAGCACGAAATAAACAAATTGATGAAAGAAATCGTTTACCACTGGTGAGAGGATCTCGTGAGCATGGAAAATTGTTATCCAAAAGTCATCTAAGTGTCTACCAACCAAGCAAAGTAATCCATCCTGCATCTATGAAAAAATATACGGCGGAAGAAAGATGTTAAATAATATAATGTCATTCGTCAAATGCAACAAAATATACGGGGGAAGAAAAATGTTAAAGAATATAATGTCATTAGTCAAATGCAACAAGTTTGATTTGGTCATTTTATGTTGATTAGTGACACAGAGCATTGGTCTATCTTATTATAATGATGTTAAACTGAGAATTAAGGGTGTCCATCTTCCAAAATTTTCAGACATGAAGTCTAAGCACGAAATAAACAAATGAATAAAACAAATCGTGCCCCACTGGTGAGAGGATGTCGTGGGCATGACAAATCCCAGGAAGATTAGGATGCAAAAGTAATGTAAGCCATCTCTCTACCAACCAAGCAAACTAATCCATGATCCATTTATGGAAGAATAAACAGCAGAAGAAAGTGGTTAAATAATGTTAAATGTTACTTAATTAATTGGTGAGTTAGTTTTTGGGTCACACTATTGGTAGATGGTATTGTTAAACTAATCCATGTTGCATTTATGGAAGAATAAACAGCAGAAGAAAGAGGTTAAATAATGTTAAATATTACTTAATTAATTGGTTAGTTAGTTTTCGGGTCATACTATTAGTATATGGTATTGTTATGATATACTACTATAAATACTTGACTTTAATAATGAGTAGGCAATAAATATACTTACCAGTCTTCCATCTTTACCTTTAACATGGTAAGCTTATGGCTTGATCCATTTGTTTTTTGTTTTTGTGTAAGCCTTTTAACAAAATGGAAATCACACAGATGAGAATGGAGAAGATTGATTCTTGAAGAGGTTGGACTGAGAAGAGATCTGAAATTCCTTAAATACAAATGTTGGAGTGATCCTGCATACATACAACAACAATAAACTGATATGTCGAATCTACCTATCAGAATTCCATGATTGGAAGTATAACAGCAAGAAGAAACACCAGAAGAAAGTCAATCTAAGAACCATAAAACAAGATGTTTGACAGAGTTATATGAGCAGACTCTTGGTATTGATGAGAACTTTAGTATGCTCTATTTTTCTCTCAACACAGATATTTTGATGAAGAGGTAAAGGATGGATGCACATTAAGTACAAGCAGTGAATGAAGAGATTGATGCTATTTAGAAAAAACATATTGAGACAAAAGAACAAGACTATGAGACATTGAAAATGATCCAACTTCTATCTTCTATAATAATACCTTTGCAATACCTATGCAATACAGTTATCCAAACATGATGTAATTCATAGAAAAAGAAAACACATTGAAACTCCTATCATTTAATTTGTGACTTTGTCCATGATCCACAAATTTCTTTATAGTTGTGACTGTAAGGAGCAGGTGGATGATATGTTCACCAAACCATTGGGAACAACTCCATTTGAATATAAGAGAGAGCATTTAGGGATTGACACTGCTGCTGAAGATTTTCTACCATTTGAGATTAAGGGCTTGTGTTAAATAATGAAATCTGGCTGGTCAAATGCAAAATTAATTAGTTAGTTAGTTGATTAATTGATTTGTTCATCTTGAATAGTGACCCATAGTATTTGTTGCCCTTAGTATTGGCCCATGGTATTGTTGTAATGTAGTCCTATAAATACTTGACTCTAATAATGTGAAAGGAAATAAATATTTTCATTCCCATATTTTCTTATTCATTCATGTAGTAATCTTTAACACCTTATGAGAGGGTATGGCCTAATCAATTCTTTTTGTTTTTGGTTAATCCTTTTCACAAAGTGGAAAGTCCTCTAGACCCCAGACATACAATAGCAAGAAATTTCAAATCTGTCAGATCTACCTATCACACTTCCAAGATTGGAACTACAACAGCAAGAAGAAACACAAGAAGACAGTCCATCTCAGAGCTAGAAAAATAGAAGTTTGAGAGTTATATGAGAAAAATCCTTTTAATATGATGAGCAACTTCAGTATGCTCTGTTTTACTATCAGCCCACATCTTTTGATGAGGTAGTAAATGATGAAGAGTGAGTATAGCAATGACTGAAGAGATTGATGCTAGTTTAAAAAACCATATTGAAACATAAGAAAAGAATTTTAAAGTATACGGGGAACACTTAAAACTATTTTCTGTGATAATAGCTCTAAAATATTGTTCTCCAAACATAATGTATTTCATAAAATAAAATAAAAACAGTTGGTTGAAATGTTCACCAAACCATTGAAAACAACTATATTTATACATTTAAAAAAATTATAATAACTTGATTAAAAATCATGCCAAATAACTTTTCTTTTGCCAAATTGAATATTCAAAACTGGACCTAAGAGTGGGTTTGTTGTTCCCATCTAATTGAATATCATGATCAAATAACACTTACCGGAAATGGTTTCTCAATAGATACAATAGATACAGACTTCTGTTCACCATTGTAACAGGGATATGGCAAGAGATTAGGAGGTCGAGGAACAGTGTAACAGTGATAAAAGAATGGATGCTGCAATGCTTCTGTTACTCCCGGTCTTCTCTTCCTTCCGATCCCAGGTTAAGAAACTATTTATGAGAGCAATGGTCTGGGCACTTGCCCTAGGTATAAAAGAAGACAACTCTTTAGTAGAATCAAGACTATTGAACTCTTTTCAAAAGCTGAAATATTGCATAGAGGCAGCAAGCCTTGTTCTGGGAAGGTGAAAGGTGAAACCATAACAGAGCAAATGCTATTGATGTGATCTACCATGTCATACCTGAAAACAGCCGCTAACTAGTGAAGAGGTCGGCCATGATCGTAGCGCTCATTGCCCAGATATCATTGGTGAAGTCGTAAAAAGTGGATCCAAAAAGAAGGTTTTTTTATCCCCGAACAAGGCTTGCTGCCTCTATGGCCGAACTCTTCACTTGCTACCCGCTATTTTCACTTGTTATGACTTCACCATCGATATCAGGCCGATGGGCGTTATCATGGCCGAACTCTTCACTTGCTACCCGCTATTTTCACTTGTTATGACTTCACCATCGATATCAGGCCGATGGGCGTTATCATGGCCGAACTCTTCACTGGCTACCCGCTATTTTCAAGCCATGACATGGTAGATCACATGAATAACATTTGCTTTGTTATAGGTTCTCTGATCCCCGAACAAGGCTTGCTGCCTCTATGCAATATTTCAGCTTTCGAGAAGAGTTCAATAATCTTGATTCTACTAAAGGGTTGTCTTCTCTTATACGAGTGCAAGCGCCGAGGCCATTGATCTCATAAATAGTTTGTTAAGGTGGGATCCGAAGCCCCAAGAGAAGACCAGGAGTAACAGAAGCATTGCAGCATCCATTCTTTTATCAGCGCTACACTGTTCCTCGACCTCCTGATCTCTCGCCATATCCGTGTTACAATGGTGAACAGAAGTCTGAATGTGTCTCAGAATCTATTGAGAAACCATTTCCGGGAAGTGTAGGAGTAGAGGAACAGATGTTTTTCTATCATGTTATGCAAGTAGATGGGGACAAAACACTAACTCTTAGGTCGAGGTCTGAATATTCAATTTGGCAAAAGAAAAGTGATGTGGCATCATATCAAATTTCTGAACTATTAGTATAATTTTTTTTCTAATTTGTTTAAATGCATTTATTTGATATTCAAATGTAGTTGTTTTCAATCTTTTGGTGAACATATCAACATATCAGCTAACGCTCTTTAGAACTACAAAATTTAATAAATCATTAATGAAATGATAATCAATGTTAATGTGTTTGTTTTTTCTATGAAATACTTGAACAACAATATTGCAGAGCTATTATCACAAAAAAATAGAAGTGAATCATTTTCAGTGTGTCTCTTATTATGACTGTAAGAGTGATACAGTGATACAGTGGTGAAGAAAAGTCAAAATATGTCTCTGAGTCTGTTAAGAAACCATTTCCGGTAAGAGTAGGAGCAGAGCAAGAGATGTTATTTGACACTGACATTTAAGTAGATGGGAACAACAAACCCACTCTTAGGTCGAGTTCTGAATATTCAATCTGGCAAAAGAAAAGTTATCTTAGATCATATCAAATTCTTGAATAATTTTTTGAATCCGGTTATCATTGTAATTTTTTTCTAAATTCCATATGTCTAGGTAGTATAATTTTTTGAATCCAGCTATTATATTTTTTTTTCTAAATTACATATGTTTTGAACTGCCAACCTAGCAAAATAGCATTTGGCTACTCACTCCATTATAATTTATCGGAAAGCATATAAGCAGTAAAGACAAACCCGCTCCACTCTAAGCCTTGAGAATGGTGCTTGGCCTGGGCATTGTAATGGTAATCGCTGTTGACTGTTACAAAAATATGAAGATCCATTTTCTGCCATAACGATCCAAAGCATTATAATCAAGTATATTATTGCCGAGGAGGTTACAGTAGCTAGTTGAATAAGGTTAGATTCCTGTAGATTTATTTACTGTGGATTATTAAACGAACACATTTAATGAAAGTTAAAAAAACAAAATACTTACAGGTGGTACACACCGAGCCTGAAATCTATCTGTCTACCAACAAAGCAAAGTAATCCATCATGCATCTATGGAAGAATAGACACTGAAAGAAACATGGTATGGACGAATATATATAATTTGGCGTCATGCATCTATGGAAGAATAGACACTGAAAGAAACATGGTATGGACGAATATATATAATTTGGCGTAAACAGATGAAGCGGTTCATAGATTAAGTGTATGACGTCTAACGTTTCATTCCCTCCGTCTACCCAGCATACAGGACCGTTACAATGTAGCCGTTACCCCTTACAATCGCTCCGCCCTTTCAGTGCCTAACACGACCGTTACAATGTAGCCGTTACCCCTTACAACCGCTCCGCCGTTTCAGTGCCTCATACCTAGCTAATGGCTAATGCTAATGGTAAGGTACAAAACAACTTGTATAGTGTAGTTTAGGTAGGAAAGTGTTTTTCTCTTTCATAAAACTAGAAACAACCATCTTACTAAGATTAATATGTTTGAAATATATATAATATATAAGCTAATATAACAACTAGTTTAAAGTGAAAGTTGTCAAGCTTATAGTTGAAATTAGACTCATAGTTGTATGATCATTGGAGTTAAGCTAATAGTTAATTTAAAAGTTAATAA
This sequence comes from Pseudotsuga menziesii, assembly GCA_001517045.1. Lineage (NCBI taxonomy): Eukaryota > Viridiplantae > Streptophyta > Pinopsida > Pinales > Pinaceae > Pseudotsuga > Pseudotsuga menziesii. Next base: position 172,288 of record LPNX010688241.1, read on the forward strand.
ATTGACAAATGCAATTCAAGTAAAAGTCATGATTGGAGTTGAAGTTAAGCTAATAGTTGTATCATCAATGCATTTAAACTAATAATTGAATAGTTGTGTCTAATAATCGAATAATTGAAGCTAAGGCTTGATTTTTCCGATTATCACAAATTGTACTTATCACATGTTAACTAAGCTATTTTGGATTTTTTGTGAAATAATTAATTATGAGTTAGACTAAGCTAATTTAAAAAGAATGAAAAACCTAATTATATCTATATGGAAAACTTGTGTATATTAGCTAGACTATGAGATGCAAGGAGTTTGGAGGAGTTTATTAGGAGTTTGAACTATTTGATTAGGAGTTCAACTCTTACATGAATGCACAATATTTAGACTCCTATACTCCAAATGCAATTGAACTAAGCCTTAAGTGATTAGATTTAAAGCTAAGCTAATAGTTGCAGAATCATTGGAGTTAACCTCATAGTTGTATCTAATTAGATTTCAATTTAAGCTAATAGTTGTGGAGTCATTGGAGTAAGCCTCATAGTTGTATCTAATAGTTAAGCTAATAGTTATCTAATATAACTTTGATTAGAGTTGAAGTTAAGCTAATAGTTCTAGAATATTGGAGTTAAGTTAATAGTTGTATCTAATAATTGATGGAGTTAAGCTCGTAGTTGTATCTAACAATCGAATAGTTGAAGATTAATTTTAATTTTTACAACTATCACTAACTAACTGTACTTATCACATGTTAATTAAGTTATTTATTATTTTTTAAAAATTATTCATTATTAATTTTAATTTTGGAGAACGCCCATAGAATCAATCTCTATAGTACACTTGTCTCATTCTCATCCATAGATGAAAGAACATAGATGGCAGTCCACCCCAAAATTCTAATATATATGCACATATCGACATAATTAAAAAATAAAATATATATAACATAAAAATAAGAATGCATACATCAATGTGTACATTATGACATAGCTAGGAGAGGAATGTGTGTTGTAGTTTAGTAGTTAAAGGTTTGTGGATGGATCCCTTTAAGCACTTCATAAAAGCTGAGTTAGATAAGTCTATACTAGTTAAATGAAAATCCTCATATAATTAAATCCTCACCATAAACATGTAACTCCACCCACTGTATACAAATAAAAACATATAAATTTGATAGAAAAGATCCCCTAAACATGAGTGTATAAAATAAAAACACATAAATTTCATAGAAAAGATTCTATAAAATTATATATAAGAAATAATGTTATCTAACACTTTCACTTAAATAATTGCACCGAGAGGCACTCTACATCCCAGTATGGCGGAGATCTTGTAACATTACATAACGTTACAAGACTAGCAAAATAATAATAAAAATATTTTAATTATCCACCAAAATAAATGTGGGCAAAAAAACAGGAGATCTTGTAATGTTTGTTATTAAAAAAATAATAAAAAATAAAATTTTCAATTATCGGCCAAAATAAATGTCCGCCACAAAAACAACCTAACAAAACATTGAAAAAAGTAAAAATTTAATTATCCCTTCAAAAAAACAGTGGGTAAGAAAAAAACATGATATGGAGGAGATGTTGTAATGTTCCTACCTAACAAAATAATAAAGAAAAAATTGAATTATCCGCAAAAAAATGTTTGCCTTGTGCAAGGCCCTCCTAAACCATGTACAATAAAACCATGGGTTGTTTACAAGGCCCTGTAAAACATGTACAGTAAAACCATGGGTTGTTTACAAAGCCTTGCACATGGTTTTAAAACCATGTGCAAGACCTCCTAAACAACCCATGGTTTTATTGTACATGGTTTAGGAGGGCCTCACAAATGGTTTTAATACCATGTGTAAGGCGTCCTAAACAACCCATGGTTTTAGGAGGGTCTTGCATATGGTTTTCAAACCATATATGGGGAGATGTTGTAATGTTCATTCTTAACAAAATAAAAAATTAGGAAAAATATTATATGTAGGCCATAAATAATATTAAATATTAATAATAAAAATATTATATGCAGACCTTAAATAAAAAACGTGTCTTTTGGTTTGAATCAAATCAATGGTTATATATAGGACAAACCAAAGTTCATAGCTCATTGAGTGCAATACTTAAGAAGAGGTTTGCACCTCTAGATATTTGATCCCTTGCGGAACTTGATAGAGCCTAGGATTTGGATCTATGCTGGTTTATTGGAAGGTGCATTCAATTCATGTTGTTATTCATTGTCAACATCAAATATGTAGAACAAGATCATGTAAAGAATTTGTTAAGAGATAGAGAGGAATTAAATAGCAAAGAGCCCTGTGCTCTAGTTACACAATTGTGCCTATCTTTTTCTCTATTGTGAAATTTATCAAGGTATTTTACCACAACAAAATCGAGTAAGAGGAACCTATTTATGTCAAACTTTGAAAGAAACATTGAGTGTTGAGATTAAAACATCAAGAGTAATTCTACAGTCTTGTGAGTAATATCAACACAATAAACTTGTGATTTATATCAAGTGAGTAAACGTGTGTGTAATATCAAGTGAGTCTTGCGAGTAATATCAAGGCAAGGGAGTAGAATTGTGAGTAATATCAAGTCTTACAAATACCCTCAGGTTCTGAGGTGGTGTACTTGACTATGTAAAGTGGTTATACTATGCGATCTATTGCTAGTCATGGTCACTAAATAGTATACGTCTCCTTTAGGGGTTAGCTACCCCTAGAGTGATTTACTTTAACATATGATTAAATATGACTCAGGGTAATACATATAATCATAGGTTGGACACAATCCTTCTGTGTAGGATCTGATAAAGATAAGTAATTAATTAAACACTCATGGACCATGCAAAATTAATTAATGATAAATGAGATAAGCACATAGATATAGTAAATATTCGAATTTCTTTTGTGTGAGATCGAGTGTACTCCAATTGCAAAGACATGAGCTAAATATATGTTGTGGAAAACAAGTTTCAGTTAATTAAGGAATCTAGTTCTTAATTTATGCAAAGTAGTTGTTGAAGATGACATTGAAGGTGAAGCACTAAAGACATTCAGTAAAAATCCTAACTTTTGGTCAACAAATTAGTTATTGAGTTCTTAATAGTTATGTCTAGTGCAATTCAATTACATTCACTTCAGTTCAGTTCAGTGTAGTTACATTCACTTCCATTTTGGTTCAGTTCAATTTAGTCAATTAACTCTTAGTTAGAGGAATTTAACACGAGTGAATTAAGGGAGGGAACATATCTTTAGTGTGGGAGGTAATTTTGAGGTCACAACTTGGCACCAAGTCAAAGAAGGCACAATAGGTAACGTGAGAAGAGTGTACATAGGGTGTATAGTGTTTAGACTGCCCAAAAGGCATGCAACCATTCACTACCTTCCATTGTATGACTTAATAAGGTTGTTATTAGAGTGTTATGCACTTGGGAAGGCTATGAGAACATTACGAGTGATCTATATTCTCTAGTGCTGCTTAGATATCTCTTATCAAGCAATATGCAAGGTTGTAAGATCATTCTCTGTCATTATCTATCATACTCAAACATTGTTTGCTTGGTTTTTTATCCTCCGGGTTATAGAGGGTTCTCCGAGGTACATCATGTTTGTTATGGTTTGATTATTTTTTGTGTTCAAATTGTCGATAAGATCTACATGCACTAAATTTGTTTATAAAAAGTTTTAAAGTTCAATTATCTTCATATTTTGCTCAAACATTGAAATGGTATAAGAGTAAGGGTGTGCAAGAGCTTAGTATCGTGTAACATTCTAAAACTACGTAGGATCTTGAAGCATTGAGAAAATATTGAAGCAATGGTATCAATATCTATCCGACTGAAAGATTGACTTGAAGGCACATCAAAATTCAACACATGAAAGGTGAGAGTGATCAACATTCTTGGAGAGCATGATCTTGATTCCTTTGTGAACACTATGATTAAAGAACCTACTACAAATGCAAAAAGAAAAACTTGCATGAAGACCCAAGCAAAGTAAAAGAGGATCATGCATGACTATCTATAGGAAAGCCTCATGTTGGTGATCATACAATTGAAGATGTGTAATGTCCCCTCATGACCCCCATCCGTAAACGCAAAACTTAATAAAAAACGATGAGTGAAGACTTGGCAATTAAAAGAATAATAACAATTTCCTTAAGACCTAAGTGCTTAGGTGTTCTCTTAAGTTAAAGTAAACTATTTTACTTTGAGTCTTTATGGATAATTCGTAACTAATACCTAATTGAGGCATAGAGTGCAAAGGATTCCTCCCTGTAGCTTATACTAAGAAACTTAAGCTTGCTCTTGAAAAGATTTTTATTATGGTCATGAAATGTTATAAAAGTCATCCACATGACTATCTAATAAAGTATTTACTCTTAGGGAGGTAACTTACTTTTCGAGTATAGTTATAAACTATACTTTAGATGCATGAATACATGCACAAATACCAATAAGAATTACCATTTGAAGAATACAAAGGTGCACATATATATGTATTTATATTGATCCATTAATCCTATGATAAGGAAATCTTTTAGTAATTATACATAAGGGTATATTAGACCAAATTTAAATATGTTTGCACCTAAAGAGTTAAAAAGAACTACCAAGATATATATTGTATCGGGAGATAAATGTTAATGGTAGTCAAGAACTCAAGTCGTTTATTTTGAAAATATTTAATGGGAAAAGGAAACACTATGATAATTGGAGGTCTTTTGTCTTTTAATAAGGATATCAAATATTTTAGATAGTATTAATTGAATCTCTGCGTGATAATTGCCATGGAGCGCGAGCCTGTTTGGGAAAATGCGGGTATCATTGCATGGATGTCAACATTCATTGTGAAAATAGAAATAGAAACGGAATTAAAGAAAAACAAGGAAATGAGTTGAGTTTTATTGGGACCTTGACAGGAAACCTGTCGGAAAATCCTCGTCTTTTGTCTCAGCGATTTTTCCCTATTTAAAGAGGGGCAAGATGCCGAGGGAGGCATGCATTATGGTTTTGGATTATGCTCCATAAAATTTAAAGGAAATCCACTGCAAATTGCGCTGGTGTTTGCGTGGAATATGTGTTTTGATCTGTGTATCGATCTGATGTTTTGGCATGTGAATTGTTTTTGTAAAACGTTGTGGGTGAATCGATCTAGTAATTGTATCGAATCATTCTTTCCTTTTGCTGGATATTGTATCTACTCAGGTTTTATTATGCCCATGATTTCACCGTTCTGGCCATTGCACTTGTGTTTTGCCAAGCTCTGCGTTTTCATGCCACGATCTATAGAAAGTAAAATCGATTGGGGTTAGCTTTGGTTGACACTGTTCTTGTTTAAAATTCTGTTCACGATTTCATGAATAGTCTAATCTGTTCATTGGGTTTATAATGCCCATGTTTTGATGCATTTCTAAATCAGTTCATCTGTTGGATGATGCTCACTATTCAAAGCTGGTGGTTAATGCTAGTTTGAGTTTATGCTTGTCTGAAATGGATTTTGATTTGTGCCATAATTCATATAGGCTATCAATGGTAGTTTGTGTTCACGCTTTGTCTGAAGTCAGTTTGTATTCATACCCACAATCTGGGGTTTTAGTTTTGAAGACTAAGCTCTATTAAAACCTGTGTTATATGCCACGATTTTATTCTAGGGACCGCATGCTAGCTGGTAAAAATGATGGTTTGGTGATTGTGCTTTCATGATCTGTGCATTGAATGCTGTGTTTTTTTTTCCTTATAAGGTTTCTGCGAAATCAAGCTGTAGAATGAATGTTTGAATGCTTTTTTTTCTCTTCATAAGATCTCTGCAAAAGTCGATCTAGTGTGTGATTGATTAGTATTGATTGTTGTGCTTATTAAAACTATGTTTTATGATGCCACAATTTCATGAGAAATTGAGCTGGTGCATAATGGTTTAGCATTGAGCTGTGCTTGGTCAAAATAACTACTTATTATATTAATTTGGAAATTACATGATAATTTTATTAAACGCTGGTTATTTAGTGATCTGGTGAATGCATGAGCTGTGCCTTGTCAAAATTGCTGCTTATTATATTGAGCTAGAAATTACATGATAATTATGTCAAACGTTGCCAAAGTACTTCGATCTGAGGTTTTCTATTTGCCCATGATCTCTTCAATATGGTGAATGCATGACACACACTACTATATTATTTTAAACTGGGGTTTGCATGATCTGTGCTTGTTCATTAGATGTTTTAAATATGCCTCATTCTTAGAAAAATCAATCTCTCGCTTGAGTTTGTCCTATATTTCTATGTCTTCATATGCCACGATTCGTAAACAGAAAATTGATCTCTGGTTTAGGTATTGGCTTGAATATTATGCTTGTTAACCTCTGTATTTTGATGCCAATATTTTAGAGAAGAAAATCAATCTCTGATTTAGATATTGGCTTGAATATAATGCTTGTTAACCTATGTCTTTTGGTGCCAAGATTTCAGAGAAGAAAATTGATCTGTGGTTTAGCTATTGGCTTGAATATTATGCTTGTTAACCTCTATCTTTTGATGCCAAGATTTCAGAGAAGAAAATCGATCGGGGTTGAGCCTTTGGCTTTAAATTTATGCTTTGTTAATCTCTGCACTTTTGATGCTACGATTTCAGAGAAGAAATGGATCGGGGTTTAGCCTTTGGCTTTAAATATTGTGCTTTGCTAAATCCATGCCTTTTGATGCCACGGTTTTGGAAAGAAAACAATCGGGCTTAGCTACTTGCTCTAAATATTGTGTTTTGTAAAACTCTGTTTTACTTCATGCCCATGGTCTTAGGAGAGTTGATTTGGTGTTTAAACAATGGGTGGGATTTGTTAGATTTATCTTCTAAAAAGGGTTGGATTATGTATTAATGTATGGTCGAAATATGGATCTTGAAAATGTTTTAAACATATATTATAAAGTTTGGAGTTCTTTCAGATCAAGAGGGAATCGCAGGAAAAAGCAGCATGCTATTATAGAGCCTAATTTGCCCTTTTTGTTTATATATCAACTCATGGTGGTTGGTCATAAGCTCATTCTTGGATAAGATGGTATCGTGTGTATGCTAACTAATTGTGCAGAGCTTAGCTGTGAACATCCTTTTTGGGGATTGGAAAATGCAAATTTCCACTGCACTTTCCTTGTTTCGAGACTGAATCGAATTGTAACAGATAAGCCACATCATTGTACCCCCTTTATAGAAGAATTAATAAAATGACTAACAAATCTTGGTGGATGTAGCCTTGTGGACGAGGTGAACCACGTGAATATGGTTGTCTCGTCTTTTGTATTCTTTTTATGTTGTGCATGCTCCTTTTCTTTACATAATGATGCTAGTATAAATGTTTACTGGTGAAAAGGTTACTAAACGTATTTGCAGACATTCAATTCAGAAGCACATTACATGGATAGTTTAAAGCTTTAAATAAAAATGAATATTTTTTATCCATTTTATCTAATTCTACAACAAGGTATTGCGGGGACGTCACAAGATGACAAAGGAGCATTTTCACACACTCACGGATATTTATAAGAAGAAGGCCCCTAATCTAAAGAGGGGTTTGAAGCCTACAAGTTTTTCAAAATGAATATGGAAAGAGATGAGACACTGGCCTCATTATTTGCAAGCATTTCATAGGTGAAGGATCAAATTGTAAGCACCGATGTTGAGATAGATGAGGATGATCTCCTTGAAACAACCATCTATGGGATCCCTACCTCATGGGACACCTTTCTTGCTTTGGTAAATGGAGGATAAGAGAATCCCAACTTCGAAATATTTTGGCATGATAGCATTCAAGAATAAGGTTGCATCTAGAAAAAATGGTGAACAATAAAGAGGAGAATCTAGCTCTCATGGCTAGAACAAAGAAAGGGAGGAAGCCATTTTCCCCTAATAAATTATTTCATGAAAAGGAGAAAGTGATTAAAAATAAATGTTTAAATGCTTCTACTATGGGAAGTAAGGTCACTTTGCAAGAGAGTGGAGTAAAAAGAAGAAAGATGAAGAAAAGGTTCCTTCCACCACTCTCATCCAAGAGACTCCACAAAAGAATGCACCTAAGGAGAAAGGGATAAAAAGGGAGTATTACCTTGTGTCTGCCTTGTTTGGATCTCTCACCATTGGAGACGATACATGGCTGATTGATAGTGGGGATTAGAAGTGTTGGCATTATGATAGGTATTGTGATCATGTGGAAACATATCATATTTTGATATGGTTGTCATTGATGGAAACACATAGTTCAAAGCATATGATCCAATATCACGAAGGATAGATAATGGGTTCACAAAGATAAGGTGAAGTTGTTTACTAATAGCAGATCTACAAATGGAATCAAATTTGCAATAGATCTATGTTAGGGAAATAATCTGTAAAGTAAATATGCTTGGAAGATAACATTCGGACTCACTATAGTGAAGTTACGTGTTTGATAACTGGTCAACTAATGGATTTGATGTCGTAGGAGATTTAACGGTTTGTGCAGAGATATGCATTTGATCTCAGATCGACGGCTAGGATTAAATCTGCAAGAAATTGATGGTTCAAAAGAAATGCAAAAAAAAAGTTGTGGGAGAAAAATTGCCGAAGTTGTTTGAAAATTTTTGGAAAACCCGCAATCAAAAATCCACATCTGATCTAAGATCAATGATCGGGAAAGAGTGCATAAGAAATCGACGATGCAAAATAAGTTTTGCGAAAGCAATTTTTTTAAGAAAATCGAAATGCATATACGCAATTAACTATCTGAAAGAGTTGCAATCTGATCGACATTCAGGAAAGACTCTGCAAGAGATCGACAACATTGAAGGAAAATTGCGGAAGTAATTTTGAAGAAAAGAGAAATGCACACTTGAAATATGCAATCCACAATATATCAAATCTTATTTCAAATCAAGAGAGAGTACACATGAAATCTTATTTCAGATCATGAGAGAGTCCGCATGAAATTGACGTAGCAAAAGAAGTCTCATGGAACTAGAACTATAGAAACTCAGATTTACGAAAAAGGATAGTTGTGGAAACACTTATTTGCGGGAAGACTAAGTTTGTGGAAGCAAGATTTTTTGTTGTTGCATTGAAGAAGGACATGGATTTGCTTCTTCATGATTTTTTTTAATGTAAAAGAAAATTTTCTCAAGAAGTTATGAATTCAAGAATGATTTGGTTCCTTTCCTGTCATGAGTCATTGAATGATTTTGGAGTAGTTATGGAACTGAAGAGTGATGCATGCGAATAGGTGAAGGGAATAAATTTTGGCTTCCATAAAAGGATGGTTTCGATAAAACTATTATGTGCTCTCATCATGTAGAGAGTTAGTGCATGCACCGCTGTCGAAGGGAGATTGTAGAATGAAAGACGAGTCGAACAACAGAGGATTCTGAGTTCTTTCAAGAATACGCAAAACATAGAAAGTAAGAGTAGGCAAGTTTGAATGAACAGATATACAAGTATATACGAAAGTGTAACACAGTTGGTATGCAAAGTTATATCTCTTTTCTATGAATTGTATTGAACATGTTTAAAGCTAAGGAATAAGGGTGGTAGGGTGGTGCTATGAAAAACATGTTGTCTTCTATGTACAAGTGGAAGTGGCTACTTCCACTCAGTAGTAGCTGTATAATCGTACCTTTTAGTGGCTACTAAATAAAACATGAGGGTTGGTTCTCTCTACAATTAGGAGCTTTTAGAGGTTGAGGCCTCATTTGAGTAGGTGCCACTACATGAAAATCTATGATTAGCGTCTCTTTTTGCATCCATTTTTTCATCTAGACCATCTTTCAATGTATTTTTCTTCATTTTTTGGACAAAATGGTGCAATTTCACGAGTTGGTGCTATTTTAGGTGCTTTTTGCATCCTTTCTCTAAATATGGTGCAAATTATGGCACAATTTGCATCGGGTTTCCACCTCGTTATGCTCCATTTTTACATTAGGTTTTGCGATAGGTTTTGAGCATAGTTTTGCACCTAATTTTGCGCTTAGTTTGTACATCTACTCTTGTTGTGCCCCCTTTTACATCCATGTTTGCCTCGACTTTTACACCCATGTTTTCACCCACTTTTGCATCATTTTTTGGATCATTTTTTACATCCAATTTTGCATCCACTTCTACTTCTTTTTTTGTATCCCTTCGTGCGCCAAGTTTTGCATCAAAGTTTACATCTTGTTTTGAGTCTAGTTTTGAATCGAGTTTTTTTCACTCACTTTTGCATCCGGCTTTTCATCCACTTTTGCACCCACATTTTCATTCCTTTTTGCATCCCATTTTGCATCCATGTTTATGTCTTTTTTTGCATCTATTATTGCATCCACTTTTGCCGCATCCCATTTCACACCCATTTTTGCCCCAGCTTTTACACTCACTTTTGCTTCAAATTTTGCTTCCACGTTTTCATATTTTTTTGCATCCAATTTTACATAAATTATTGCATCCGTTTATGTATCAAATTTTTCATCCACTTTTGCATCAGGTTTTGCGTTGGGTGTTACGTCTACTTTTGCATCTACTTTTGCATCTACTTTTGTTGTATCTACTTTCACATCCAATTTTGCATCCAATTTTACATCCATGGTTGCATCCACTTTTGCGCCACTTTTTTCATCATGTTTTGCTTCCACGATTGCATTATTTTTTTCATCCACTTTTGCATATCCTTTTGCATCCATTTTTTGTGCACCCCATTATGCACCCATTTTTGCACCTACTTTTGTTGCATCCATGTTTGCATCCTTTTTTGCATCCATGTTTTTATCCACTTTTGCATCGAGTTTTACACCTCGATGCTGAAGATGAAAAGGAGGATAATGATTATGATATCAAGGATGGTTACGATGATGATGATAATGTTGTTGATAATGAGGATAATAATGACAATGATGATGATGATGTCGATTATGATGAGGAGGAGGAGGAGGAGGAGGAGAATGGAAATGATGACATTGTCGATGATTATGATGGCAATGAAATGAATGATCATGATGATGGTGATGATTACAATGAAAAATGAGAATTATGATGTTGATCAATCTAAAAAATAAGTTGTTATTTGTCATGCATAAATCATGTGTTCCCTCCATGACCCTTTTCCACCAATCACATATTTTGGGTAGATGTTATTTCTTATGCCAAAGATAATGATGAATAACTGATGAAAATGTCAATAATCATGATGATGATGATGTCAAGGACAATGACGACGATGATGACATGAATGATGATTATGCCGATGATGATGACTATTGTGATAATCATGATGACAATGACAAAGATGACGATGATGATCATGATGATCATCATTTCCATCATCAAAAACATCACCACTGTCATTGTCATCTAGTTCATCATCGCCATCATATAAAGCATATGGGCTATGTTTACCATTTAAATGATTCATAACAAGTGGGATATGATTACAATTTTAAGCATGCATAACTTATAACTATGATTTAGCACATTTTAATCTTGGAGCTTGTAGTGAAATTGGGTTTATTTACCTCTACCAACACTTTCTTATAAGGATCATCATCATCATCATTCATGTCATTCTCATTTTCATTGTCATCATTATCATATAATCGCATCATTGTTAACTTCATCATCGTTTCCATCATCTTCATCATCATTATCTATATCATCATCCATCTCATCATCATCTTCATCATTGCCATTATCATCATCAACAACAACATTGTCATCATTATCGTCATATAATCACATAATTGTGAATGCCATTATCATCAAATCAATTACATTTATTTTCTCCACTTTAACACCCAAAATCAAATACATTTATATTCTTCTTATGCTAGGTTGTATATGTGCAAAAATAGGTGGTTTATATCATGATTATTCTAAAATGGACACAAAATGCATCCACTTTAGCATTCCAAATAAATTACATTTAAATTCTACTTGTGCTCGATTCATGTCTAGGTGCAAAAATAGGCACATTATATAAAGATGATGCTAAAGTGGAATAAAGATGATTTTATGAATAAATATGGAAACAAATAAAAATATGAGGTTTCCTCGATTTGGAATCTTATTTTTCATTTCCTATTGTATATTTAATAAAAATTATTTTGATTTGGAGGATAGTTGTGAACCACATAGTCTAATCAAAATCCCATTTGAAGATCTATATGAATACTACATGGATTTTATATATATATATATATATATGTTTAAGTGAATCATATTTTTTTAAAGGTGTGCTTATACATAAACTAATCAAAGTTTTTTTTTCTATACAATACAACAAAATACCCTTTTGGGGTAGTTTTTCTAACCGACCCCCCCAACCAAAAAAAAAGTTTTTTATGTGTTTGGAGGCGATTCATAAACCCCACCCCAAAAGTCTTGAGAATTGGACTTTCCGATATGGTGGAATTTTTGAGGTTTGTCACATCATCGATGATTCTTGGTCACTAAACCATGATTTGATACAAAAACCCATGGTCACTAATCCATGTTTTGATATCAAAACCCATTGATCTTTGTCACCTTTGAGCTAGAGAACAGACGAATTTACAATTGTAGTAGACCTAACCATATGTGCCAACTGTACTAGTAGGATTCAAGAAAAATATTCATTCAAACCAATAGTTCCCTTTTTCATTACAAATTAAATAAAGAAAATACTTAGCCATGCCAATGTATTGACAAAGTCATGTTCATGAGAAAGACAATTGTGTTAAGTCATAGTCAACACAATGCAATATTTAGCAAGCCCATAAACCAACCTGATCATTCAGACACAATCAAAATACAAGTTGAGTGTACATGATCAACATTCCATGAAATATAATATGTTATAAGAAAACATGCATCAAAGGAGGTACAAGTGATAACATGCCATAATCAATACTAGAACAAAGGAGGACACCCAAGATGATTATTAATTAGATCATCTTTATTCTTTTTAACTTAGTGTTTGTTGAAAACCCAACATGGATTTCAAACAAATTTACCACTAATATTTGAGCCACTCCTCCAATTAAGAACTATAAGGAATTTATAACAAGGGAATCCCACAACTTGTTTATCTCTACTCTTAGATGATTACAAAGGCTAGTTAATCCCGTCATTATAGTTTAGTCCAAAACATCTCCCTTACCACTAAGTTTAGGAAACCTTTGTGAATAAAAATGGAAGGATGTTGTCTTTGGTCACAATAACCTGATTAATACTACAGGTTTAGGAAACCTTTGTGAATAAAAAAGGAGGGATGTTGTGTTTGGTGACAAAAACCTAATTAATACTAAAGATATATGAAGGTAGAATAATTACCCTTGTGAAACACACACTTGTAGTGAATGTCATATGTAGAAGAATTACCCCAATAGACCCCTTCATATCGATGGTTTCTTTCCTCCTTTTCCTTTTCTCCTGAGGTATTGAGGATTCTAAAGGATTTGCTTGAGAGTTATTCTTTAGTTCTAAATATAGTTACCATACTAATTGGAAACAAAATCTCTCAATGAAGGATAAATTTGGATTCAACCTAAGTCTATCTATAATTTTAGATCACCCTATCGAGTTTTTCCTTGATCCTTCTATCCACATATATAAGTAAACATTCTTTCCTCCCTACCTACCTAGGTCATCGTTGATTCAGAAATGGTTCTAGGTCACACTGACGGCCATGAAAATCATTTGGTTCTTTAAAAACACCCCATCCAAAACTTAGTGGCATAAGAAAGTGCAAACATAAGAGGTTGGATTATTCTAAAACACCCCACCAAAGTACAAAATTCAAACCACAAGGGAAACACAATTTTGAAATTGTTCCCATTTTCTTTCTCCCAACAAAACATGCTTCATTTTAGGGTATTATGTTACAATCCATACATTTATAGTCCATCCATACTATACTTGTAATATGTAAATATAATACTTAATGTAATTTGTAAAATAGGTAAATATTTTATAAACACCCTTATAATATATAAACTACTTTCACCTTAATAACGGTAAGGTATGTAAATATAATAATAATATATAATTAATATAAATATATTACCATAGTTCATATGTTAAAATATTTTATATAAATAAATATATATTATTCATATATTATATGATTTAATATAATCAAATATATAAACATATTTTTTTTACTTACACATTATAGATATTAAAAATATAAAAAAAAAACAACAAATTTATTTAGTAATGAATGGCCATGGAAATGGGAGTGGTGGTTTCATTTTTGTCGAGATTGAACAGACCCTCCAAATTGTTAAATTCCATCGCAATCTTCGTCGTGTTCCATTCTTTATTCTTTGGCTTTAGATTAATTATTACTGCCATAGATACAAAGCTTGAAACCTACGACCAACGGATTCCCTTGTGATCCTACTCATCCATTTGCAAAGGAGCCATGAAAATATTAATCGATAATTTAACAGGTACCCAATTGTTATGAGGCATTCACACTATTGTTGCATCAGGGGAGGGGAAAAATAATGGTGTTATGGAAATTGTGAAAGAGGAGGACTGGGAGGGTATAATTCTTGTTTAAGGTATGCAAGACAGGAATGATAGTAAGGGTTACATTTGTCATTGCCATCAGGGTTTTATGACATGGAATTGGCTAAAAAATGACAAGGAAAAATAAATCCCTACAGACAATGGAGGCTTGGAGATCTTGTGCTCGTTAAGGTCAAGGATTTCCGGCATGGCCCGCTAACATATCCCAGTCTATTTTTTATCCCCATTTGTTTTCCCTTATTTGATGTATATGATGTATGTTGTTTATGTTATTTACATTTGCGACATCAAATTATATGCTTCTTGTTCCATGTTTTAATACTCGAATGTCATCAAAGGGTTTCTGTGAATGTTTACTAAAATATTGTCCCATGGTTTGTGTGAATGTTTATAGATTCTCATAAGACTTAATTTCCATTGTGCCCATTGCGACCGCTATTGACATCTTTTTTGATTTCTGAATATAGGTCGATATTTTTTTCTTAATCCTAGAATTGCAAAACCTAGTTTCTCTACAGAGATTCTCTGAACCATTGCACGAGAAATAAAACCCTATATCATATATTGGTGTTTAAACCCAAGTGATGCATGCAAGTTTGTGTTTTTTTGTGTTTAAATCCAATCGATGAATCCAAGTTTGTGTTTTTTAAGGTGGAAATTGATTATCTCTTATATTTATTATGAAAATACGCATGCATCTGCTAGGTGGGCATAAATTTGGCCCCACATGGCTACGAATGCACCCATGATCTCACCAATCCCACTCGTATTAGTGCACCCAAATAAAAAAAAACCAATATCACTTGATATCCTACTTGCCAGCCTGAAATACTGAATCTTGCTATTTGCCCGGATGAATCGGTAGACTAAAGTGAGTGGTAGACCATAACAAATGAATTTTTTTGTCTATCCAGAGGATAAATTAATATGTGTGTAACAGTGAGAGCTTTACCAATTGAACCCTATTGTATCAAAACAACCAATAGTAGAGGTGAAGGTCTAAGAAAGAGTCTAAAATGTAAAGTCCCTATTTTTTAAACCGGACGCATGAGTGAGGGTACCATCCGGCTTAAAGAAAAAGGATTTCTTTCTAGAAAATGGCTATACAATCAATTTCCCTAGAAAAGAAATTGGAACATGGACCAAAAGGTGTCTACCCCACTACGCTCCGGGAGGATTCTATTTTTCATTTGGCTAAGTGCATACTCTTATGTGATAATCATCCAAAACTTTCACCTGGACTTTAACCAGATGAGTAGACTGAATTTAAACTACTTAAGTACAACAACTTGCACCTGGACTTGAACCTGACGAGTAGATTGATATTCAACTGCTGAAATACAACAAAGTAGAAATGTCAAAACCATCTGTTAACAGAAAAAAAATTGCAAGTGTTATATGAGATACAAAACTAAACTCAGAAACCATCAAATATCAATTAATGGATTACCTGTGAATTCAAAATTCAAGATCGTTTTGAAAAGATCTAAAATGTATCAGTCAATTGAAATCTTGCAATAATTTCACTTCAAATTCACTTGACAAATCACTTGCGTCCTACATAACTAGCAGTAATATTGGCAATGCTGAGAAACACCTCCAAAATACCTCTCTGTGCGCTAGTTCTTTGGGAAGATGAGACCATCCATAGAAGCTAATCAAAATGATCACGACTTCCTTTATTATGATGGCATATAACGCTACAGCCTTCATATTCTAAACAAGTAATAACATATCTCTGGTAGTAAGTGTTCTACAAGGGAAGGGTAGATGCACAGAAAATTGATTATAAAAATTTAGATAGGTCCTAAAAAGTGCCTAGCGCTCACTGTAACTGTTCATTTATGTAGAAGTTTTCCTTAACTAGATATGTTAGCATCTATTCATGGTGCTCCAAAAAGTATACAACACACATATGAGCCAAAGAAGTTTCATGATATGACTCAACAAGATCATATATACTTGAGAAATTATCCAAAGTAAGGTCCTAAACAGAAAACACAGATCTCAATGCTGAGGCTGGCCAATATCATAACAAAAAGGAAAACCACAATGAAATAAAAGAATACCTATGCAATATAATATTCACACAAAATTTTGAGGCCTTCTAAAATATATTGATCAGCAGCTCTCACAAGGTCTTGTGCAATATCTGTTGTCATCTCTACTGTACGAGCGTATATAAATCTGACACCAGTAACCCCATTAGAATCATCAAACATTCTTGGATAAAACAAATTTGAGTTCTAACATGTCATAAATTATTTCATATTCAGCTTGAACTCTTTATAACAGGAATGAATCCTTCGTTATTTCCATAATAAAAACACAGAAGAAACCATAATATTACCTCATCATTAGTTCAAAGATTCCTAGGCTATATTTGGAATTTCAATATCCTTTGCCTCTTTTTCTTGTTGAAGGTTCACAAATTTATCTCCAAACAATTTCAAGTTATTGTTTGAAGCCATAGTGCTCTTAACATGTTTGAGAATATCAAATTCTAGGGTAAACAATGCAGTTTACAATAACATCAAAGTATATCACTTGAATTTTATAGAAATCAGAAAATGAGAGGCAAGCCATATTTAAAATAACCACTTGTATCCCATGCCAAAACAAAATGACACTCATACCGGGTATCCGCTATGCAACATAGCACGAAATGCATCTGAAGATGCCAGAAGTGCAATCATGTGGGCATAAAATTGCCTACTTGCATTTAAGGAGCATATTGTTAGCATTTGTTAGAGTGAAAACAACATTCTATAATAACTCATTCAAAATTTCCAGAAAGTTTTATCTTAACGTTTCCATAAAAACTAATTCATCCTCCTTTGAGTAGCTATCCCATTTCAAACATCTAATGATATGACATTTCCAGTAAACTTATTAAATATGTTACTGCATAACGTCACCCACCTTCCACTAAAAAGGTAACATTGATAAAGTGTGACTATTGACATCTAATTCATACTAGAGAGAGTTGGATGTTATACATAATGATATGAATCGCCATTGTTTGAATTCTCTGTGTTAGATACATTGATAACTGTTTCCAGAGCTGTCTGAATCTACAGTTGCACTCTCATTTTTTTTGGATTAAATCATTTTTTGTTGTCAAAGGACATTGAATCTCTCTCTTTTTAATGAGTTTTCTAGGGCTTAAAAATTATGTTGGTCTGAACATATTTCTTATCTACAGGATTAACAAAGGCTGCATTGCACAAATTTTATCTTAGTTATGTATGATCGGGTGTAATTTGAACCAAGCGGGATTTATTTACCCATCTCTATTTATCCTCTTTCAGAGATAGCAACTGGATGTAGTTTGAAGTTTTGAACCTAAGGTGGCTCTATTTATGAGACTATTTGCATACTCTCTTGGAGATGACAAGAGCATAGGAATTACATAACTGATTTGAACTTATCAGAGTATCAAATTTGAGGAATGGAGATCCATCTCATGAAATACTAAAGGTGCCTCTCCATGCAAAAAACTAACTTTATAAAATGAAAATTATGGGGATCGTTCATTGTATGTGTTTGCAAGTACTATAACTAGGAATCTAGACAGATATTCAACTAGACAAGTAAATGCTGTATATTTTCATCTACCGAAGACTTGATAATCATCAGCAGATAAGTGATAACTCCAATATCCGAAAACATATGGACTTTATGAGAGTTTTTTGGAAAAACTAGGGTGATAAAAACATGATTATAGAGAGATTAAGACTAGTAGCTAGGAATTACATTACTTCCGAGACTTGAGTACAAATTATCTGGAAGAGATCAAAGGAATAGTGAAACAATAATCTTACAGGTAGAGCAATTTCAAGCTACGTTATGATCTCTTCCCCTTAAACCAGAAATAAATTATGGGTTTTTAAAACACTGACATTTTCAAAATTCCTTAAAATGGAAAAATTTCATGCTTATGTAATTTGTATTGTTTTTTACTATCTGTAAATATTAAAATAAAATTTAGGAAGTAATAAGCAATCCACAATTAGTAACATTGTGCCTATTTTTATTATTTAACATTTCAGGTTGTTGAAATGGAATATATAATATGTATGTATTTAATATTTATAACTTTTGAATTGCATTATTCACATTGAGGCATAAAAATTTATTTAATGTATTTTTGGCACTAAGCTTCCACTTATCGAGGCTAATGCTCAAACTGGTTTCTTTTTGGCTAAGCAACTCATTGGATGTTTTCAAGAATGTTATGATTTCCCATTGTTTAAGTGCTCTTTGTGGTATGATTTGATTTGGAATTTTTTGAATTCTCTTTGTTAGACTACTGTTTCCAAAGCTCTCCAAATTTACACTTGCACTTTCAAATTTGTTTAGGATTTTTTTTTTCCTTGTTATATAGAAAAGGTGAGGATGTAATATTCCATCCTACTGTTTTAATTTCATAGCAGAGATTGATTTTAATGAAGAACAAAAGGAACTCGTATCTTTCTATTCAAAGTAATGTACTAGTGGATCTAGAGTGCAATTTGAATAGAAATCACATAAAGAGCACTTTAACTCTTACTGCAACATTGAAGACAATACATGCCTCTGGTTGAATATTGCTAGCAGATCTTTCTTTTTAGTCATATTTGAATAATAGTAAGATGAGAAGCAATCTTTCCACCATAATTTTTGGGATCATACTCGAGAGAGTTGGATGTTCTAGAGAATGATATGACTTACCATTGTTTGAATGATGTGAGAGAAACTTAGATCTTTCGTTCCAGAGCTATTTGAATCTTCACTTTCACTCTCATTTTTTTGGATTAAATATTTTTTCCTTGTCAAAGGACATTGAATCTCTCCTTTTAATGAGTTTCTTAGGGCTGAGAAATTATGTTGGTCTGAACATATTTATTTTCTATAGAATTAACAAAGGTTGCATTACACAAATTCTATCTTATTTATGTATAATCAGATGTAATTTTCACCAAGCTGGCTTTATTTACCCATCTATGTTTATACTCTTTTGGAGATAGGAACTCGATGTAGTTTTAACCTAAGGTGGCTCTAGTTACCATTCTATTTGCATAATCTATTGGAGAAGAGAAGAGCATAGAAATTATAGAACTATTTTAGAGTTTTCAGAGTATCATATTTAAGGAATCGAGATCTATCTCATGAAATACTAAAGCTACCTCTCTAGGATAAAAACCGACTTTATAAAATGAAAAGCATGGGGACCATTGATTGTAGGAGTTTACAAGTACTATAACTAGGAATCTAGATAGATATCCATCTATACAGGTAAATGTTGTATATTTTCATCTACTGAAGACTTGATAATCATCAGAATATGAGTGATAGCTCCAGTGTCCGAAAAAATATCAACTTTATGAGATTTTCTTGGCAAAACCAGGGTGATAAAAACATGATTATGGAGATATTAATACTAGTAGTTAGGAACTACACTACTTCAAAAATTTGAGTACAATTTATCCATAAGAGATCAAAATGAATAGTGAAACAATAACCTTACAGGTAGAGAAATTTCAAGCTACCTTTTGTTTGAGGGATTTAGGAAATTGACTGCATTGATATTTGATATATTTAAAAGAACCAACTTCAAATTCAGTTTTCAAAAAGAAAATCCATATCTTAAAGGTAGTCCTATTTTCAATTATGCACGCTCTCTTAGGATCCTTTGAGATAGCTTTTCTTCTCATAAAAATATCCTTTCAGATCCACTTCTATTACAAAAACCAAAAACCAAGAAGCTACTAAGATTTCACTGTCAGAATTTCACACTGGAAATAACTAATAAAGAGACAAATTAATATTCGAAATATGAACCCCCTCTCATATTTCCTGAATAGTTAGGGACCTCTCCTACATTGGCACAACCTCTTTAGAGATGATCAACACTTGTATTGAAATATCTTAATATATTATTATTGACAAAGGAATTCTCATCAAAAAATTGTTTAATCTCCAGCACAAGATTCATTATTGGAGCTATAATAGAATATTCTCAAATCTACATCTACTATATTCCCATTCAATCGGAAGCTTGGAATTTCTATAGACCTACAAATGTTTACGTTCTTTTTCTTTTGCAACCTTCATCATACTTCAAAGGCCATAAAACTCAGATCTACTGTTTATCCCTTGTTTTGCATCATACTTCAAAACAAAATAATGAGAAGAGTTAATATGCACAATGAAACCTGCCACACACATTGCTCGATGTCCTTTACAAGATTTAT
Source organism: Pseudotsuga menziesii (assembly GCA_001517045.1). Lineage (NCBI taxonomy): Eukaryota > Viridiplantae > Streptophyta > Pinopsida > Pinales > Pinaceae > Pseudotsuga > Pseudotsuga menziesii. The sequence goes on from LPNX010688241.1 coordinate 193,008, forward strand.
TGTAGAAACCCCAAATTTTCTCATGATAAATGCTAGATTTTGTTTCTCTAGAATTCTCAGAAAATTTTCTCTTAAAGGATTTCAACTACCTTTAAAGGAGACCCATATTTTACGAAGTGCCTATTTTGTATTTAGTTTCATTCCTTGAAAAATATTACTAACTTTCGAAATCCACAAAGCAAGGAAAAACCTTGAAATCTTTAGCAATTATAAAAAGACAATCAACCAAATTTGACTGATCCTATTTGTTTGTTCCAAAAATAGTTGTAGTAATTTATTCGAGAGAAGCTTAGATAAAGGATAATATACCAATACATGATCCATTGTTTTCTCACTACATTTACACAAGATGCACCTACCAGGGGCCAGGACCATTCAAATTCCTTTTTTGTCCATTGTCCCATGCAAGCCAAAGAAAAATCCTTGATTTGGGAGGACTTTCCAAATTGCTAAAAATTTTACATCACCAAGCTATTTCTTTTGGTTGCAATTCCTCCACCCTTGATGAGTATCCCAGTTTGGTTGTATACTCACCTATTTCTTTATTTTTAGACCATTTAATTGTGTCCTATACATTTTCTCTTTGAAGGTTCAATGCTTCTGGTGATTTCCAATCTTGAGACGATGCATTATATCCATTAGGAATCGCTACCTCTTTCAGAAATAATATTCCAAATTAATGAATATTTTATAAGTGCTTCTGACATATTACATATTGAAAGAAGAGGAATTTAAAGAAATTTTTATTAGAAGGGAGTTGACATGTGTGTGTAAGCACACCAATGTAGATCCATCTTAACTTCAACTCTTTTAACCAAAGAGAGATTTGCATTTTAGTTTTTGGATCCTTCTCAGTTCCTTATAGATCTGAAGTTAAGATGGATCTATGTTGGTTATGATATTTTTTGTATCATTTGAAACTTTTAGTGTAATTTCTACCTTTTTTTCTTCAAGGAATTCCTTGTAGGGAACCCAAGGGATGTTCTCCCACTTTTAAGGATGGAATACATAGTAAGCCTATAGGCATAGACTAGTGCTCCTCACCCAAGGGGATTCAAACTGGGCACCTGCTGGCACATGACTAGCCAAATGCACAATAACATACATTCATGACCTCTCACAACTTGATGGGCTAATCTCCTAGGCTATGTGTACTATGTAGTTAATAGATATTTAGCTTATTATTTTATAGAAAATAGAAAGCACTCCATGGTATTCTTCTATCATTGATTCTCAAGATGTAAAATATTCTTGCTATCATGAATAGAGAGGTCATAGTTTCACTGCAAATTATGTTCCAAAATATTCAATCTCTGATTCATGATACATTTGATAAAGTAACATGGAGCTCATATTAGTTTTTTCTATTTTCTTGGAGTGATTTATTTATTGCCATTACTTTGGCGAACACCCTTTCTAAAAGATTGGGTCCAATTTCATAATGTTCAATGCGGTAAATCTACAATTTGACCACCTTATAATAAATGGGATCACCATGGACATCTTAGTGTCTGTTGGATGGGTGCACGATTTGACGGTGCGCAAGTATGTTTCTGTTGACTTCAATCTAAATGATAGAAACAATAAAAAATATATATTAAATAATAGCCACTATGATGTTTTGGCCATTGTGTTACAATCATCAAAACCCCATTTTGACAATATAATATCTTGATCCATGTAATCAATGTCCATACCCCACAGGAGGAAAAACCTACTTCACATCATCAATGAATAACAACATTTATGTAGCAACACACACATCCTCTACTAGATTCTACAATTATTTCTTAAAAACATCCCTTATTCTTTGACCATCTAAATTTTAGGCTATTATGTATGCATCAATAAATTATGTTGTTCTCTAAGATCATTTTGCGAACCACTTTAATAGATTGCATAATTATTTAGGATATTTTGTTTCATGAGAACGGTTTATCTTTGTGCTTATTAGTGTGTTTGGAAAAATAAATTTGATTTTAAGCATGATTGTCTTTGGATCTTATTGTCTTTTATTAGAATTACAAATGCTGAAATATGTGTTAATATTTCTCCTCTTCCCCATTCTTAAAGGGTGTTACCTCACTGGAAGAGCACCTGCTTTACAAGCAGGAGGTTGGTGGTTTGATTCCTCCATGCCCTAATGATATTGCAATGTATTTCTAAAGGTAAAAAATGTAGTAGTGCAAGATGGATGCAATATTATACATAACACTAAATGAAAAACAAGATGTAAAATTAGACGTCACAAAAAATACAAAAGTGGATGGAAAATTTGACCTTATGTCAGATGCAAAAGGGGACACAAAAATGGATGTCACACTAAACAAAAAATTGGATGCAACAAGAGACTCAACACTAGACACAATTAATGACTCAAAACTAGATGCAATACTAGGTCCAAAACTAGATGCAACAGTAGATGTAAAAGTGGACTCCTAACTAGATGTAAAATTGGACATTAAATTGATCAAAAAATATGATGTGTCGATGGACATACAACCAGCCGTAACACAAGGTGCAAAACTAGAAGCAACACTTGGCGCAAACAAAAACTTAAAACGAGACACAATATTGGATGCAAGATGGGACAAAATATTTGATGTAAAACTAGATGTAATATTCAATGCAAGATGGGATGTAATATTGGACAAAAAAATAGATGCAATATTAGATAAAAACATGGATTCAAAACTATGCGCAACACTGGGTGCAACATTGGGCTAAAAAATAGATGCAAAAAAAGACATAAACTAGGATGCAACACTAGGTGCAAACATAGATGTAGAATACAATGTAAAATGAGATGAAACATTAGGCACAATCATGGATACAAAAAAAGACGTAAAACAAGATACAAAATTAGATGCAAATAGGGATGAAGCATTATAAGTAAAATTGGATGCAAAACTAGACGCAATATTGGGACAAAATTTGGATGCAAACCTAGATGCAACATTAGATGTAGAATTGGACACATAATTTTATGCAAAACATGGTGAAAAATTGGGTGCAAGACTCGATGAAAAATTAGGAGAAAAATAAGATGCAACATTGGATGCAAAACTGAACATGAAACTGGGTGCAAAGAAGGATGTAACAAAGGACACAAAAAATATGCAATAGAAGTTGAAAATTGGGCGCAAATAAAGGCATAACAAAACATGTCAAAAATTGGGCGCAAAAATGGATGTTAAAAAGGACGTAAAAAAATACGCAATAGACGGTGTTTTACGAAATTGTACAATAGCGCCAGGTTTAGCACTGAATTATTCACCACAATTGGGAAAAATTTACAATAAAATCTGGCACTAAATTCGACACTAAATGCAGTTTTGTTGTAGTGTGCAGAAACAATGATGATGTAAATGATTTGGATTTGCTTATTTGTCTATGTCTCTATCAGGTGTGTGATTGATGATTATCATTCCTTTCATTATACTTGTTGCATTATCATGGTTTAAACTTGTGATCAATAATAATGGCTTAAAACTCAAAGATAGTTTAAGCTTAGAAATAATTGATTCACCCCCCTCTTAGTTATTTGAATAATATCAACAATTGGTTTTAGAGTGAGTTCCATTTATTTCAAAGTAGATCTATAATCTTAAACATGACAAGTCATGAAGGGAGCTTAACTAGTAAATTTTCTCTATTTGATGGAATTTTTTTCCTCCTGGAAGGTAGAATGAGAATATATCTAATGTCCTTAGGTGCTAATGTTTGGGATGTAGTAGACACTTGCTATGTAAATCCATTTGTGTTAGCCTCCAAATATGATAAGTTGGAATTTAGTTTTAATGCAAAGACAATGAATGCTATTTTGTGTGGTCTTGCAAAAGCTAAGTTTTTTAAGGTGATGCATCTTGAATATGAAAAAGAGATGTGGGAAAAACTTATAAGTAGCTATGAAGGAAATGATAAAGTAAAAGATGCCAAATTACAGACATACAGACTAAAATTTGAACAGCTAAAGATGAATCAGGATGAGACGGTTAGTAAATATTTATGAGTAGTAGAAGAGACCGTGAATGCTATGACATGTCTTGGTGAAAATTTTGATGAAGCACCCTTAGTTCAGAAAATTTTAAGATATTTTCTTGATATATTTAATCCCAAAGTTTCTACAATAGAAGAATTGAGTGATCTTAAAAATCTTCCTATAGACCAACTCCCATGAACTCTGACTTCTTATGAAATGGGGATTAGTAAAGATAAATCCACCACTAGAGAAGCATCCTTTAAAGAAGATAAGAACATTGATTCTCATATCGATATGACTAAGAAAAAAATTGTAAAAATGCTAAAGAACGGATCAGGTAAATATAAAGGAAAGATTCTCTTTAAATGTTTAGATTCTAGTAATATAGCTCATTTCACATATAAATGTCCCCACAAGAAAAATGGTCATACTTATGATGATATGAGAACTACAAATTCAAGAAATTCACTAAAAAGTATACATATAAAAAGAAAATCCTGTGTGCAAATGATGTTGATTCCTCATAAGAGATTGACAGTGATTCTTCTAATGATGATAATAATTGCATGCTTATGGCGAATGAATATTTTCAAAATGAATATAAAAAAAGTGATCTGAATGATGAAAAATCTATGTTTGATATGGAAGGTGAACTATTCAGTGCTCTGGAAGAGATTGACCGGTTGAGACTAAAGAAGAGGAAACAAAAAGAATTGTTGATGTAGTTTGAAATGAATGGTAGAAAAAAAGTGAATATCTTCTTTTATTAAAGTTGGAATTAGAATAGGGAAACAAAATATAAGATATTATGAAACATCGATTAATAGAGGAGAAAAAGAGATGTGAATGATTAGAAGAAGAAGTAGTGACAACTAGAAAATAATTAGAGAAATTTCAAGCTTTGTATCACTAAAATCTATCAAGTTTTAAAGCTTCAAAAGAACTGAACAACATTTTGAGTAAGCCTAAGGTCTCCATTGTTAAAAAGAGGTCTCTACTATCAAGAAGGTTCGAGTAGAAATCACTTAGAAAACATGAAATCGGACGAGTTGATTAAATTTCAAAGCAACAAACAGTCAAAATACAAACATACCTTGCAAACAAAAAGAAATGAAGATGAAACAAGTACCAGAGTTAGGAATTCATATTAGAAATATCGATCAATGTTTTCTAAGGAACAAAGTCAACAAAACGGAAGACAACCATGATTCAAACACCAAATTTTTTTCCATGTTTACTGTTATTTTTGTTCTAAATTGGGTTAGAGAGTTGCAAATTGTGCATTTAATTTTAGAAGTATGCAGTTAAGGATATCAAAGATTAATCAATTGCTGAAACATAGAAAAAGATAGTGAGTGAGTAAACAAGAACATCATACAACCCAGTTCACAACTAAAAGAAGAACACGTGATAGATATATCAATTCTTTTGATCTACTTTAAAATGGATCAGAATGTTATGTTTGTCATAATTTTGGACACACTGCTTCAGACTGTCATCTGAAGAATTACAAAACTGATCCGAGAGTGAATTACTCAACTATTAGTGCTAAAGTTTGGAAGAATAAATAAAATAACAAGTGTGGTTTAATGCTTTATGTTCAAAGGAAAAAAGGCCCCTTGTATATTGTCGATGGATTTTCCAAACACATGACTACTGATAAAAGTAATTTTATGTCTCTAAGTGAAAATAAATCAGGAAATGTAACATTTGGAAATGATGCTCCATGGAAAATCAATGGAAAACAAATGGTAACATTGAGCAATGGAAAAGGGAAATCCCAGGATGTCTTCTTTGTAGATGGAATGAATCATAATATTCTTAGTGTCATTCAGGTTTGTGACTGAGGATGTGAAGTTTTTTTTTCACTTATAAAGATTGCAAGATAAAATATGTACTGTGAGGATAGTTGGATGCAAAAGGAATAAGAGCAAAAAACAATGTCTATGTCTTGAGAGAAGGAAAAGAAGAATGTAATCTAACCAAGTATGATGAAAGCTGACTATGGCATAGGAGAATTGGACACTTAAAGTTTGATCACATAATCAATCTTATGAACAATGGGGTAGTAAAATATCTTCCAAAAATATCAAAACCATATTATTTTGTTTGTAAATTTTTTCAAATGGGAAAATTGTAAGGTTTGCCATTACACCAAAACCTGCAGATGTTGATGAACATTTGAAACACAGTACAAGGATGTATCACCAGGAGTGGTGGTTAAACTAATTGTTTTATATTCCCAGAGGTGCGACGGTTATACCATGTGGAGGTACCCGATACTCCAACACCCTGCCTCCGGCATAGCTCGGGGGAATTGAACCTGAGACCTCAGCTATGATACCATGTAAGGTTTTCCTTTACACCAAAAACTGCAGATGTTGATGAACATTTGAAACCCAGCACAAGGACCTATCATTAGGAGTGGTGGTTAAACCACTTGTTTTATATTCCCAGAGGTGCGGTGGTTATACCATGTGGAGGTACCCGATACTCCAACAAAAATTGACTCACAAACAGTTTAAATCCAAGAGCTTCACATCAATAGAGAAACCTCTTCAGTTAATACATATGAATTTGTGTGGACCATCAAGATAGGAAGGAAAATGAAGAGAAATATATTTTATGTTGGTCATTGATGATTATTCCAGACTCACATGGGTTTCCTTTCTCGAGGAAGATTATGAAGAATTTGAAAGTTGAAAATTTTTAAGGCTCCGACTGATAATCAAATAGGAAAAAGAGTGAAGGAAGTAAGATATGATAGAGGAGGAGGGCTAGGGACCCAACAACAAAATGGAGTAGTTGAGAGAAATAATAGATCAGTTCAATAGATGGAAAGACCAATGATGAAAGGAAGGAATATTTCTAAGATATACTGGGTAGAGGAAATTCAAACAACTGTCCATATTCTTAAAAAATATAAGATAAGGCCAAACAGTTATAAGAATCCTTATGAATTGTGGTTTGGAATACTTGCTTCAATCAAACATTTTAAAGTCTTTCAAAGTAAATGTTATATTAAAAACAATGATGGACATATTGGAAAATATGATGACATGGTTGATGAAGGTATCTTCTTAGGATATGCTACAAATAGTAAAGGGTAAACATGTTATAATAAGAGGTTGCATAAATTGGTTGACTATATTGACAATAAAATCAATGAAGGAATTCTTGTAAAAGATATTCTGATAAGCGGTGTTGAACCAAATACAGAGGATACAGTTGAAGTTGAGGAAGAAAAGGATCAATAATAATAAAAAAAATATTTAGAGTCACTATGATGAGTGTTCAAACATTTAGGCATCTTCAAAACAAACAAACTGAAACAAATCCACATTCCATAATTATTCAAAAGAAACATCTTGAAAATCACATAATTGGTGACAAGAATGAAGGAGTTCAAACAAGAAGGAAATTGATTAAAGGTTCAGAACAATACCAGGTTGCTTTCCTATCTATTATTGGGCCTAAGAATTTTTAAGAATCCAGTAAGAATGAAAATTGAATTACATCCATGAATGAAGAGCTTGATCATATTGAGAAGAATAATACTTGGGAGTTTGTTCCTAGATCTACATATACATATAAGAATGTAATAGGCTCCAACTCAATGTTCAAAAATAAGATGAATGAACAAGGAAAAATTACGAGGAATAAATCTGGATTGGTCAGTAAGGGGTATGGACACATTTAGGGACATGATTTTGATGAAAGCTTTGCACCAGTGGCAATATTAGAAGCTATCAATATTTTTCTTTCCTATTCCAATATTAAGAACATAAAAGTGTATCAGATGGATGTTGAGTCAGCATTCCTCTATGAAAATCTAGAACAATAAGTCTATATGGAGCAATCTAAAGGATTCCAACTTATAGACAATCTTGACTATGTATGCAAACTGAAGAAGAGACTATGTGGATTGAAACAAACACCAAGAACCTGGTATCATGTACTAGATAAGTATGAGAGGAAAAAGAATTCAAGAAAGGTATTATTGTGTAATGTCCCCAAAATTTAAAAATAAAAAAAAAATTAATAGGCTAATCATTTACTGCCTAAGCTGTACATTATTTAACTCTGTGGAATGTGTCATACTTTATTTACAGTGTTGTAATGTTGTAATATGTTCTTACGTCCTAGTTTTATATTTTGAGATGTGTTTATTAATGTAATAGTCATGTTGTCATGATGTTGATTACTATATTGATCTATGGTTACATATTTATATGTATGTTAGTTATTTGATTACGTACTCGTTGGTTATAAAGTTTGATTACTATAGTATACACAATTCTGACTTAACTTGTTATCTAAAAAGGGGGTGGAGTGCTAGGACTAATTTCCCTTGTAAACACTAGAGAGGTAACTGTTTTCTACTTGTCACTTCGGGGCTTGCTTAGTTCTTTCGAACTAATCCATTTATTTCCTTGTTGCGTGTAGGTGCACTTGACAACGAAAACTACTTAGAGAAGCTGAACAAGTCATATTGTTCAACTTGGGAAATGAGGGACTTACAGTCCTATCCTAGTAGTTACTATAACTTCTATTAGTTGATATTTACACTAGGCTGGGTGTTCCACTAGCCTATGTTGTCCTAGTTACAATTATTGCTTTACATATTTGTTGATGGTGTTGTAATTACTATTGAAAATAATACTTCCACGGTTCACGTTTGATATGGTATTTAACACTTGGGAAACTTAGTTTATGTCTTAACATGGTTTTGGTGTAATATTTTAAACCTTAAAATAGCCTTTCCATGGAATATTTTATATGCCATGGATTATGGCTAAGTCTTATGTATTGGATACACATTTTACATGGCATGTTGATTAGACTTGACTCTATGTTAAAGGGCGATATAAAATATACAATGTGGGTATTGAAATTTGTTAATGGAGGCTAGGGTGGTGACATAAATGTTCCTTGGAAATTGTTTCCTTCAAGCTTAGGGCTTGGCTCTTGCTTTGGATTGGTCATTCCCAACATAGCTACTTGAGCTTTGCCTCTTCCTTGTGTGGTGGAGTGGAGCTTAGGAGGGTAGATGTGATGGAAGGTACATATCCATTCTAGTTTAACAATGTGGTTTGTTTCTTCAGTTTGGTTTCAATGCGTACTCATCATCGTGACTATTATTTTGTTTTGTAGGTTGCAAGGTATGAAGAAAATTGTGGGTCGCATGTTAGGATATTTAGACACTTAGGAGTTAGTTAAGATCAACTTGTGTAATATATCCGTTAGGTAATGTAACACCCTGATTTTGACCCCATTGCATTAAACGTACATGATGTATATAATGTAATGAATCATGGTGTGGAGATAAAGGCAAAAGCCTCGCCATCGATTTAATTGTGTTATGTTTCGACGAACAGAATCGTTGCCAATGGTCTATCATGGTATACGGCATATATTAAGTTTTGTCATCATGTAAATATGCATCTTTAATTAAAATGAACCCAAACCAGCTATGTTCGTGGCAACTAAATTGAGAAGGGGCATGATTCTCATAAGTATAAGGGTGGGGGATGTTAAACCTTGGGCTATGGGGGGGGGAATCCATGTGTCACCACCCTGTTTGAATTGCTCAACTTCCCTTGTCTTATCCAACTATCACCTTAAACTATCTGCTGAGTAGTTGAGGCAGTTATTGTTTGGGAGTCCGGGTTGCAGGATTATCAGTCCTTGCCCACCCGCACACTCCACCGGCAATGGAACCTCACATTGGGAAAAGGAAGGGAACTCTCTAGGCTTTCCACTCTCTCAATGATGGTGCTGAAACAATCACGCATTTTCCACTACACAATTCTATCCATTGTGTGTTCATCCTCACACTGGGATGGTTGTCTGTTCATTTTCTCATGCACAGGCTTCTTTCCTGTGTGGTCTCATGCATCCATGACTCATGCAGCCAGGAAGAGGGAGTCGTTTCGAAGGTCACTCACGTTTACATAGAGTGGTATCTAGTATGTTTTCCATCTGAATCCTAGAGGTCTGATGTAAAATTTCCCTCACACACAGGTTGGGAGTTTGTATTTTTCTTCCCCAGTGTGGCCTGTGTAAGTCTTTTCCGATTACTTTGTTGTCTAGGACGGACTGTTGTTTTTCCCACATTCTAAACTATGTTCGCTAACACGTTTTGGGACTACTGTAGGTTGTTTTGGGAGTCATTTTGGCCACGATAGGGCCAAGAACGACTCAGGAATTGTTTCCTTGCCCAAGCTATGAATCGCTTGTGTGACTGCGTGTATGCAGTGGTTGGTATTCAGAGTGTGTTGGGAGTAGGGATGGGGGCTTGGTTTGCTTGATAAACTTTTTGTGTTTGGAAGCCACACAGGTAGAGCTAGAGGGCTGGCTTTCTTCTCCACAACCCCTGAATAGTACTGGAAGGGAAGTCAGGGCCTGAAGGACTGTGTAGCAGAGAAGGGACTGATATCTTGTGTTGGGTGTGTGTGGGTGTATTAGAAGTTAGGCTAGTTCTGGTGTAGGTGTTCCTAGAACTGTAATGGGATCACGAGCTTCGCATTTATCCTTTCCCAGCTCCTTGATGGCCTGATAAATCTAACTGTGTTGGCTTGGATGTGTTTTGTGTATCCTTGGCTATGTGTAAGCCTGCTTGTTCCTTATTCCTTGGGGAATCATGCCCAGCTCGAGGGTGGCAGCATTGTCGAGAGATTTAGGAGCATGCTAGCCTATGGTTGGGTGGAACATTGTAGCGACTTAGCTAGTTGTGGAATGACTTCTTCCTAAAATAAGTAATCTTGTCTATTTTATTCCTGCAATCATTTTATTGTTAATGAATATGGTGAACATGTTGAATGCTTGTATGAATGTATGTTGTTTTTGTTGTGTATGATAAATAATTGTATCTGTGTATGTTCTACTTCAATGCATTTTGTTTTCATCCTTTAAATTTTTATGAATGCACATGTTCATGGGGCTAGTGGCTTGGATGGTTAAGGCCATGGTAGCATCCTCTTCATTAGTCGAAGGGTTGGGGATGTTATAGTGTGGTATCAGAGCTTGTAGGTTATAGCATGGGCCTCTATGGGCTATGAAAGGCCAGTTTGTAGAGTCATGTTTCCTTCTTCCAGAAGAAATCAGTGAATGACTGGAAAACTTCCATAAAAATTTGTCTAAGTGTTTGAGTTGTTGGTTCATCAGAACACTTAGTGGGAAGGAATTTCGATGTAGCGGAGATCTAGGAGGAAGTACACCCGATGGAGGATAGTTGGAAGAAAATTGCAAAAAAATTTCTAAGTTTTCGTCGGTCGTTAGCGAAACTTAGTGGATGTGGGAGCCACAGTTTTGGTGAAGATCAGTCAAAGACCGCCGAAACACTAGCTAGATGTAGTGGTTTGGACCGCCGATGCGCTGGAAGAAGGTTAGTTGATGAGACCACCAATGGACATCGACGGAAAGTAGTTGATCGATTTCCCATTGTTGTGGATGGCTAGACAACTACATGTCCAACAGGTAAGGCCTCCGACCGCCGACGCCATAAGGAAAGTTTTAAAAAAATTTCTAAGTGTTTTGGCCCTCGGCTATCGAAAGAAGATAGTGCTTCGTGCATCGATCATTGTATAATCCTAGAGCACTAGTCTTATGATAGGGAGGAGCTCCAACTACCGATTCCTGTCAAAAATAAGTTCGTCGATCAGAAAAAGTTCAAAGATGATGAGCCGCCGTTGCGGTTGCTGAACAAACTAACCTGCCAATGCTTTAGTCTTCCACTTGTTGATGCCGAGGTGTTAGTGGATTTTGGAGCTGACGGAGTTAGCAAAATATAGAGAAAGTTTTCACCGACAGAAGAATAAAGTTTCAAAAATTGTCTAAGTTTCAAGGCCATCGGTGATCGGTGACGGTTAGCCGTTGGGATCGGCGAAAGTTAGTGGTTCGTATGCCCGCTATTTTAGAAGCCTAGAACACTATCCTTTTGATGAGAAGATACCGCTAATGCCGATCAGGTTATGCCTAAGTATATTTGGCTGCTGATCGAAAGCAGATCGAACATGGTGTTCCGCCATTGCGGCTGCTGATGGAACTATTTCACCGACGAAAAGTAGAGAATTGAGCCGATCAAGCGGTGAAAAGGAAGACTAAAGGGAAAATTTTGAAAATTTTTCTAAGTCCTGGAGTCGTCGGCCATCGGCGATGGTTGGTGGATTGAACGTCCACTATTGCAGCTAGCCAGTGAAATTTCCTTTCGACGGATAGAGGCTTGTTGTAATCTCTCAGATCACATAAGGTTACCAATAATACATAAAATATACAGAAATATACACAGAGACAAGAGATAAGACAGATAGGATGAACAGATTATATTATTCTCAATAGATCATACAAAAGCCAAGAACTGAACTACGTTCTTGTGTGGCTCAACAGCCTAATATATACATGTTATAAACAGTTACAAGCATAACTACCTGTCGGTTCGCCGAACCGACACGACTATTAGTTAACAGACTAACTACTGTATTTACTCAGCCGACCTACGTAGTCGGTCTCTCGACTTAGTCGGTTGATCGACTAAGTCGGTCTTTGTTCAAGTCGACTTATGTCGACTTGCTCCTTCTACATCTCCCCCACAAACAAAACATTTCTTCGTCCCGAAGAAAAAGGGAGGTAAAAAAATAGATTAGAAGTACAAAAATAGATTGCAAAGGGATACTGCTACTGAGGTGGGCTGTGCAGACGAATAGTTGGTCTCTTCTGCACGCAGACTTCGAATATTGCTGGTGCTGTGATGGCAAGCTGATGTTGAAAGTCCATCCATGTCTGCAACGCTTTTTGAATGTCGATAGTAAGAGTAGTAAGATTTGAGAGTACCGACATCTTCTCTGCCATGGGCATTTCTGCAATATTTTCCATGTTGGGCCCCATCAGCTAATTGTGCTCTTCCGCAGTCTCAAGGAGTCTCTCCATCTGCGGACAGATGTTGTCGACTTTCTCCAAGTTGGGAAGGGCTTGCTGAACCCACTGGTGTGCCTCACGTTCCAACTGCTGCAGCTTAGTGTTTTCCATCACTATTTGTTCCTCGATTGTCTGCCTCAGTTCTGTCTCAGTCGACTTTCTTCTTTCCAAGGCCTGAATGCCTTGTCTGGTCTGCCGCGTCTGAGTATAGACCTGCCCATAGTGAGTAGGCCAATCTCGGAGTACTTCCTCAGTTACAATGGATTCCTCCATGTGGTCTTGTAGAAGTTTGTGAGCCTCCGAGAATGCTGTGTGCTGAGTCAGGAGCAGTCGGGCAGTTTCTCCTTTTTGCCCGGCCTTAGTCTCTTGGAGGTGGGTCTGTACGGTCGACACCAAACCTTCAAACAGCTGATATGCTCGTTCCAGTGGTCAGTCGGTAGCAGGTTCGACAGGTCCTGGGGTAACAGTCTGTACAAGAGTCCTGCATTTGTCAAGGAACTCGACTTCTTCTGTCTCCTTATCCTTGAGCTGCTTCCTTAGTCGGGTCGTCCTCCTCTTCGACTCTTTTGCTAAGGTGTTGAGTAGCTAGCCAACCTCTGAGTCGGTCAGCGAGCTTACATCCTGTAAGCTAATCCTTAGCTGAGCGGGTCTAGGAAGAGGGTCTGTGGTCTTCTTAACTTGCTCAGTGGGTTTGTCGGGAGGACCTGCAGAAGTGGAAGGTGGATCAGAGGTCGAAGGGGTTTGTGTCGGAGGAGTTGGTTCAGTGGTCGGGGGTTTTTGTGTTTGGGGAGGTGGTATGTCCACCTCCGGCTGTGATGATGAATCAGGTGGTGGTGGTCTCGGCTGTGAATCAGGTGGTGGTGGGGGTGGTGGAGATGATGGTTGTGAAGGTGGGGAGGGATGGTGTCCTGATCCTGGTGGTGATGGAGAATCGTGTTGGGGACTGTGGTCGGAAGATATAACGTCTTCTTCCGGTGGGAGATGGTAGTCGGTGAAGGTCTGTTCCATGCCTGATACATCGCCTCCGTCATGTATTCTTGTAAATACTGTCGTTTGCTGGGCGTATATCTTGCTGCTGGCTTTCAAGGGTGTTGTTGTCTTGATTGTTTGGGCGGACTGGAAGATGGCAGGAAGCGTCTGAAAGAATGCTTTGAGTTCAGCATCTGTGCTGGCCCTAGCCCTGAGTGCTTCAGGGATAGCTCTTTCAAAGACTTCCGGGGAAATGGCGGCCTGCTGCACTGGTGCTTGCTCTTCGACTATTTTAGTCGGAGATGGAGGGGGAGGAGTCGTCACCAGGTCGACCACATCTTCGGACAGTGGTGTTGTTTTGGCCTTCTTTGGCCGACCTTCGGGTGCTCCTGCTTCGACAAAACGTTGAAACTAGGTTTCAACAGTTACCTTATTTGCCCGAGCATCCTCGACAATATCGAGTACTGAGGCTGCCAGTTCATCTTCGTCATCTGTGGAGTCAGCAAGGACAAGCTTGCGCTTACCTTTGCCTTGCTGACGTTTCTGCAGTTTGATGTTTCTTTTGGCAGTGGCTATCTCCTTCGCCAGTTTCTTGAGAATTCTCCGAGACATAGCATATTCAGGGTTGTCTTCCTCGACTTCTCCTGTCGGGGTCTGAGCGGGGTCGGCCGTCTGAGTAGCCGAGGGAGCTGTTTGTTGTACTGGTTGTTGTGTTGGTGGTGGTGTCTAGAGTTGCTCGGTCGGAGGGTCCACTACTGGTGCAGTCGGATGCTTTACTATTAAGTGCACCCGACCAGGAGTGCCAGTTGGAGTGTCCTGTGTCACAAAAGTGCTGATATACAGGTGCAACTCGTAATCTTCCTCCTTCTCCTGGTCGGTCAGAGGTTCGACTATAGAGAAGTCGACCTGTTTGGCAGCCTCCGGGATTTGAATTTTGGTTTTTGTCTGCTGAGACAGCTCCCGAAAGATCTGCTCGACTGTGGGATAGTAGTCGAGGTCCCTGGCATTGGAATCCTGATTGTTTGACGACCATACGGATCTATAGTCAAGCTCCAGCTGGATGTGTGAGTCGGCTGGAAGGTGTCGTCGGATGTTCTGGAGCACCCTCCACCTTGTCGTGCGCAGCTTAAGCTGCTGGAACCAGTTTTCCAGAAATACCTTACCTTGGTTGAGTTCATGCACAGTTCCTTTTTGGGAAAAGGGTTTGAACCTGTGCATCTCAAACCTAGTCGGCTCTCGGAAGACAGGACTGCCTTCCGGGAAGATATAATACATAGCAATCCAAATAATTAAGGAGGGGAATTTGATAATACCTCCTGTTTCCTGGCAGCGCTCGCATATGGTTTTAACCAAGTCTGCGAGGTATTTTGCCCATCGAAAAATGCGGCCGTTGGTTGTAATTTGGTCGACGGCGTCCAGCATTTCTAGCTTGAGGTCACTGCTGCGACCAGCCAAAGTGAGAGTAATGGCGATGATTTTCGCCACAATCTGTGGTGTCCGTGCCTCTATCTGACTGATCATTAGACCCTTGGAGTTCTTGCCCGACGTCGAACCTGTAAAGTGTTCGACTAGCCCTTCCTTGATCCCAATGGGGACCGGGTCACCCTAGTTTGATAGACCAGTAAGTCGGGAGATAACATCTCCATTGATGTCGACTGGTCGGTCAAAGTAAAATCTGCCGTTGTGGTAACGACTGATGATGAATTTGACCGCGGCTTCCTTTGTACCAGTGAAGATGGCCATGAGAGGTGCGTTTGCATAGGCATATATGGTGCTACGCCTAACTTTCTCAGCCTCCTGGGTCATCCGTCGGTCTTCAAACACCCATTCTTAAATATCCGTCCACAGCTTTTGGAACGGGCCCTCCTGGACTTTCGCGTTTTGGATTCGCTTTAGTCGCTGAAGTAAGGGTGAGTCTGCTGCCTGAAGTTCTTGAGCCTTAGCCGAAGCTCTGGTGCGTTTGGGTGCCATGGTTTTGGACTGAACAGACTGGTCAGAATTCTTACAAGGTTCACAATTTTCAGTCGACTGGGAGTTCGAATGCTCAGTGGGTGCGTGGTGTGGTAAATGAGCTGTGGGGTGTCCATTATTTATAGGCGCGGGTGGGGTGGAGTGTCGAACTGGGTGAATTAATGGTGGACTTCACAGGCCAACTGCAACACTCGAGTGTGATTTCGTGAATCTAGGGCGGGGCTCGAGGCCATTAATGCGGGATGGGACGCTCCAGGTCGGCGGTCGGTGTCGGTGGTGAGAACGGACGACATGGTCGATCGATGAAGATGGTCGATGGAAATGAGTTCGGTGGTCGAATGGGTGAGTGGCTGTCATGATGGTGGTTTCTGAGTGTACGGGTTTTGATTTTTGGTATTTTGTATCTTTTTATAGGTTTTTGGGGTCAGTTAAGACCGTTATATGACTTTTTTTTTTTTTTTTCAATGTTTGTATCGTTTAAGTCGGGCTCCATTAACAAGATTCCAAAATACCAGGCCCTGCAATGTTTTTAGTCGGACCGACCCATTGGGATGTATTTCTTCGACAACATAAGGTCCCATCCATTCTGTGTGAAGTTTCTTAGGCTTGCCTTTGACTCGAATGTTATACAGTAGGGCAAGGTCACCGACTGACAGATTTTTGTTTCTGATATTACGATCGTGCCAAGCTTTCTGCTGTTGTTTTTGTATTTCTTGGTGCTGGATGGCCACAAGTCTATGTTCTTCCAATTTATTAAGTTGAAGTAGCCGATCTTTCCTGGCCCGTTCGACGTCGACATGTAGTATATGTGCAATGATAGGTGCCTGTTTTCTAAAGTGCAGAGGTACGACTGCTTCTTGTCCATATACCAGTCGAAATGGGGTTTGATCAGTCGACCGTTTGTAGGCTGTCCTGTATGCCCATAGAACTGCAGGAATCTTCTCATCCCCGTCATCTTTGTCAGCACTGCATATTTTAGTCAGTCCTTTTGTCAGTGTTTTATTGAAAGCTTCAATTGCACCATTCGACTGAGGGTGGTATGCTGTACTACGTCGGTGGTCGATGTGAAACTTGTCGGTTAGATTTTTGATAGTTTTGTCAACAAAGTGTGATCCTTGGTCGCTGATCAGAGTGAGTGGACATCCAAATCGAGTAATAATATTTTCATAAATGAACTTGGCAGCTACTTCACTTGAACAGGTCTCGACAGGTTCTGCTTCTGCCCATTTAGTAACATATTCGACTGCAGTGATAATATACCTTGCACCTGATCGTCGGGCTGGTACAGGGAATGGTCCGATGAAGTCTATAGCCCAGATTTCAAATGTAACACTAGGGTTTACAGAGATCAGGGGAATTTCTGTACTTGGCAGTGGTCGACCAAGTCATTGGCACCTGTCACATCGACTAACAAAGGTTTTACAATCCTTATGAAGCGTCGGCCACCATAATCCAGACTGTTGAATTTTCTTAGCAGTTGTGTCGGCCTGAAAGTGTCCTCCTGCTGGTCCGTAGTGTGCTTCGTGCATGATTTGCTCTCGTTCATGGGCAAGTACACATCTTCTAAGAACATCGTCTAACCCCATTTTGTATAGAAATCCATTGATGAGGCTGTAGGGGGCAGCCTTCATAGCTAGGATTTGCTTCTTTTTAGTGTTCAGACCTTCTGGTGCCTGACCTGTTTCTAGGAACTGAGCAATTTCCTTCAGTTCTTCTGGTACTGCTTCTATACGAAATAGATGTGCATCTGGTAGGTCGTCATCGATTCCAGTCGGTTCCTCTCCTGTGTCGATTCGGGATAGGTGATCGGGTCCGACATTTAACTTCCCTGGTCGGACAACTACTTCGAATTCAAATTCTTGGAACAGTAAGAGCCATCGACAGATTCTACCATGGTGAAGGGGTTTGTTTACGAGGTATTTCAAAGCTTGATGGTCGGTGTAAAATATGAAGGGGTTAGCTAATAGGTAGTGTCGATATTTCTGAAGTGCAAAGACCATTCCTAGGGCTTTCCATTCGGTGGTCGAATAGTTCCTTTCAGCCTTATTTAGTTTTTGACTGCTGTAAACTATTGGGTAGTCCATTCCGTCGTCTCTGGGTTGAGTCAGAATAGCTCCAATTGCTATGCCTGATGCATCGATATGCACATGGAATTTGATCGACCAATTTGGAAATCTAAGTATGGGGGCTTCGACCAGTTTTCTCTTCAGTTTGTCGAATGAGATTTGGCATTCCTCTGTCCATTTAAACTCTATATCATCCTTGAGTAGTTCTTCGAGGGGGTAGGTCATATCTGAGTAATGTCGGATAAACTTCCTATAGTACCCTGTATGTCCTAATAACACCCAAACCTGTTTAGGGTTTATTGGAGGCTTCAAGTCAAGGATAATTTTAATTTTGGCAAAGTCAACCTTAATACCATATTTACAAACAACATGTCCTAGTAGTATCCCTATGGGGGTCATAAAGATGCATTTCTTGATGTTGAGGGAAAGTTGAATCTGCCGACATCTTTCCATCATAAGTCAGAGACATGTGCAGTGATCTTTTAGGGTGGAATATATAGTCCATTCGTCGAAGTAGACTACCATAGTTTTATAGATATACTCTTGGAAGGTTTTGACAACTATTCTGGAAAAGACTGCAGGTGCGTTCTTTAGTCCAAAAGGCATAACCCTATAAGCGAAAGAGCCAAATTCACAAACAAATGTGGTTTTCTTCTGATCTTCCTTTGCTATAGGTACTTGATTGTACCCTGAAAATCCATCTGTGAATGAGTAGCATTCATGGCCTGCCACTTCATTCAAGATTTCATCAGCATAAGGTGTGGGAAAGGGATCTGTCAGTGTGACTTTATTAAGTTCCCTAAAGTCGACACAAATTCTCAGTCTAGTCGGGTCATGTTTCTTAGGCTGGACGACCATGGGACTTTCCCATTCCGACTGGTCGATGGGGTAGATGATACCTGCAGCTAACATGTTGTCTATCTCCTTTTTAACTATTTCCTTATATTTATGAGCTAGTTTATACGGCCTTTTCTTTACAGGTCGGACATCAGGTTTAGTGTCGATTTTCATTTCTCCCATTTCTTGGACTAACCCTTTCAAATATTTATAATCTCTTGCAAAGACATCTTGGAATTCCCTAAGTAAGTTCACTATTTCGGCAGTTTGTTGCTCATTCCAATAATCACCAATTTTAGCTAATTTTGGTCGGTCGTCATTTGAAATGTCGACCTCTTTGGCTTTTACTTTGGCATCTAACCATTCTGGGGCTTTAGCTTCATTTATCGGTCGACTTCCTTCATGGAACTGTGAGAATGTGGCAGGGAAGTCGGATGCGGTCATTCGGTCGAGGTCAGGTTTTTCGGTAGTCGCGACCCTAAGCACAGAGTGGATCGGTTTTGTTGTTTCAGCATGGTTGGATTTCCATCTGAAGCTTTTACCTTCAGTATGTTCATTCTCCGATTGTAATCGGGTCGACTCAACTTTTGATCCTATGTGAAGACTATTACAGTGCTTGACCTATCGAGGGTCTTTGTCAGGGACTGTTTCAGTCGGTTGAATGAACTGTTTAATTTGTTGTGCTGGCTCGACTAATTGTTGATCTTCTGGGATAAAGTTGAAGGTTTGGATGAAATTTTCTTTAAAGTCATTCCAGAAAAAAGGTTTCCTATTTTGCTTCCTCCATTTTATACCATTTTCTAGGTAAGTCATCTAGGGTTGAGGGGAACAAGTGTGGCCAGGCTCTCTCATCCTTATGTCCTAGGCTTCTCCATTCTTTTTCACAAGTTTGTATGTGTTCTTGTGGGTTATGGCCTTGAGTAAAGATGGGGATCTGTGCTTGTGGGGTGAGCTTCTTGCCACCAAACCTTTCAACAAAATAAGTTGCAGCACTAGTCCAGGTTTGAAGTTTTGTCTGATGGGTATCCCACCATCTAGCTGCTTGACCGGTGAAGGTTTCTACTAAGCTCTGTAGTCGGCCATGTTCTCCAATGTTCTTAGACACTTGTTCAACATGCATGACTGGGGATTCCCTCTCCTTATACCTTGTTTGGGTCTTGGTAGTTTCGGTGGTCGGTTGTAAGGTAGGGTATTCTCGTATTTTTCTCTCAAAGATCTTGGGGATAATTGAGACTAGAAAGCACTGTCGGGTGGGTTTTTGCTGTACTTTTTGGATATTCCAGCACCCTCTTGCTTGTGTTTCATAGTTTTCCATTTCCCAGTCATAGAGTTCAACATCTGAATTGTAACCAACTGAGTCGGGGTTACCTAAGTAAAGCTCCCCTTGGGCGTTTGGTTTTGTGTAGTCAGTATTGTTTTGGATCTAATAAAGTTGTCGGATATCGACTTCCTCATCAATTGGTTCAACCCAGGGTTGGCCTTGGGAGGGGTTAATAGGTACTATGACCTTTTGACCATTGCCTTTGAGTTTAATACGTTCTTTATCTAGAGAGATAGAGGCTTTCATCTTTCTACCCCAAGGTCGACCTACAAGGGCTGGGAAGGAGCTAGATCCTTCCTTTGGGTCAATAATTTCGAAATCAACCTTAGTCGATATGCCTTTAATGGTTGTGTCTACATTTTTCCAAACCCCAATGGGTTCAATAAGGCCCTGATCGGCTAGTTTCAAGTAAATACCTGACTCATAGAGTCGAGGTCGTCCCATCCTCTCCCAGGTATCCCGGGTCATTATATTTACCTGAGACCCAAAATCAAGCACCACTTGTCGGACATGGAAACCTTCAATTTCCAGGTCGACAAGAGGATCGACATCGTTTTTGTCTTTTTGATTTAAACTACAGATGTTCTTAGTTTGTTTCTCAGGGTTAGTGTTTTTTATTTGATGCAATAAATCAATGAACTGACCGACAGATTTCTCTGTTTGAATAAGATGGGTTAAATGCTGGGTCGAGTCGTGTCGACTGTGACTAATGTCTTCATGCTGTGCAAGGTTTGTAAATATGTGTGTGGCTTCCTGATATGTGTGTTGTTCCTTGCAAGGGTCAGGGTATGTATTTTTATGTGTGATCTTACTAATCTGGGGATTATCAGGCCCAGTTTTAGTGCCTTGTCGAGTGACGATGTGCAAATTCTTAGTAGTTATGACATCATTCTTCTGGACACAAGACAAGACATTAACATTATTTTTATTACTAATTTTTTCCAACATTGTAGGGCAATCCTCCAAGGAGTGATCGCCTACCCCACAATGTGTACAAAATTTCAGATCAGTCCTGTCCTTGTACGGACAGTCTGCGCATCTATGCCCTTCTTTGTAACAAATAAAGCATTGAGTAGGTCGACGACTTCGTATTTCTCTACTCCCAACGAATCGACCTGTTCTTCCAAACCCTGGTCGTCGATTGTCATTTCAACGATCGTAGCGTCGGCCATCATTTCGTTGCCCATTCTGGTTATTATTATTGGTCTGCTCTGTGTTCTGTGCTACAGCATTAGTCTGGTAGACGGCCTGGTAGTTTTGTCTATTTTTGAGGTTAAGATGGCAGTCGTCCGTGTTGTGATTTGCAGTTTCGCATATAGCACACCAGGAAGCTTTTCCATTCTTCATATTGTAAGGACAGTGGGCGGTGGAATGGTCTCCTCGTTCCTGGCAGATGTCACAAAACGCCTTTGTCTGTACAAAACGGACATCTTGTCGACTGAATTGCTGTCGACAGTTATCTTTTGTATGTCCGGCTGTTGAACAGCTAGTACACCAGATGTCTTGGTTCTTAAGTGTGAGCTCCTTCAAGGACTTCTGCATATTCTCCAGCTGTTCTTCCAAGCGGTGGTCGGTCGGGCAGGCAGGTATGTCTTCATCCATCTCGACCTGCAAAGCTTTGGTCAACGCATCTTCATACGACTTGAAGGTCTCAAGACTGATGTGGCGGTGAATTTTCTGTGAAAGTCCTGCAAGGAACCATTGAATGAGTAATTGTTCGTCGATGACATAGTCCAACTGACTCAATATATCCTTCCATCGTTTATCATAATCGCGGACTGTTTCTCCTGGCTTCTGTTGGGTCGTCTTCATCTTCTTGGCTGCCAGGTGTTTAGCATCTGGAGTCTTGAAAAATGATAGGAATTGCGTCTTTATCTCTGATTTTGTTGCTCTAGGTTGCCTTTCGGTAAATATCATATACCATGTGAGATCTCTTTTCCGAAGGGCTCCGGTGAACTGGGCTATCTGTCGGTCTTCTTCTGTTACTTTGTTAGCCTCCCATATCGACTCACAGACAAACCAATGTCGTCTGGGGTCTTCGTCACCCTCATAAAAGGGAATTTGAGCAGATCCGTGACCCATGTCGGAGTCACTGTCACTACTCTCTGATGATGTCGGAGGTGGGGGTGGAGGTGGAGGTGGTGTGGTAAGGGGTGGGTTTGTTGAGTCAGACGAATCTGTCAGGGTGACGATGGGGTTTTGGTCGACGAAACTTGTGCTTCCGTCGGGTGTCGACTCTTTCTCGTCGAATAGCGGATTGTTGATAATTTGTCTTCTTAATGACCCACTGTCACTTTGCGTGCTCTGGTCTGACTCTTGTGTATCTTCTGTAGTTGTGTGTGGCAGGGAGGGTGCTCCTTCATGTGTCGGCAGGAGCAAGTGGATACTACGAAAGGAGGGTGCCGTTTGAAAGGTCACCCAGTTACCTTCGGTCGGTCGACGTATGACGAGATGTCGAGCCGGATATGGTTCATCGCCTAGTCGGCTCCAGAGGGTAATGTCACCAGCTCTTAGTCGAAGGTCATCTTCAATAATAGTTTGTATTCTGGTACGTGGACTTACTGTGGAAAGGGTTACTCCTCCGTCGGGAACAATTATTTGGAGAGCTTCTGGCTGCTCTATCCACATTTCATCATCTTCAGGGGACGCCTCTTCTTCTTCGCCTGCTCTGCATCGGTCATGACCCGACTCTGGCGGTACTTCATCATGGTCGGTCTCCCTAGGGTTTTACTGCAGATCTGCGGCCCTTTCTCGTCTGGCTTCCCTTTTCTTCTATCTTTCATCCCTTTCGATTGTCTTAATGTCTGACATACTGTAGTACAATACTATGCCTTCAGTTCCTCTTCGGTCGATGATGCATTATTGGTGACAATGGCTCTGGTCGACTAGGATCCACTATGCTCTAGGTCCGACACATGACCAGCTACCCCCCCATGGCCTACCCGACGCTTTTTAGAAAGCTCGGATGGTGTCTACTTACTCAGGAAATATTCCCACTCCCTTTCAGCAATGAATTTTTCCCACTGCTTCTGCTTCTCCGCCCAGTTAGTGTTGGAGGGTGGTTCACGTAATAGAGGTCGACATTCAACAATGTGCCCTGCTCCTTTCTCTATTAAAAACTTGAACAGTAAAGCCAGTAGGGAACACAAGAATTGATCAGTAAATTCTGTGAAAAATTTCTGTCGAACAATTTCCACAGAAGTCCTGTCTTCGACTGCTTGTTCCTCACAGAAGTCGTCGGCTATCTTTTCGAACCACTCCGAGAGATTTGTACGTCCTCCTCGGATCAGTTTCTGGAGTAACTGTGCTTCTTTAGTCTTGTCCATTTTTCTCATCCAAAAGCTGCTTCAATAGATGTGGCACGGATTCGACAAATTTTTCGTGAGTTTCAGTGAAAAATCTGGCTTTTGCTTCTGCGACTGTCAATCTGTTCCTTCTTGCGTAATTTTGTAGATAGTTAGAAATTTTTCGCTCCCACCAGTCCTTGATCTCCTGCTCTGGTATCATATGTGAGCATATATTCCATTTATGTACTACCGGCAACGGAACCAATGTTGTAATCTCTCAGATCACATAAGGTTACCAATAATACATAAAATATACAGAAATATACACAGAGACAAGAGATAAGACAGATAGGATGAACAGATTATATTATTCTCAATAGATCATACAAAAGCCAAGAACTGAACTACGTTCTTTTGTGGCTCAACAGCCTAATATATACATGTTATAAATAGTTACAAGCATAACTACCTGTCGGTTCGCCGAACCGACACGACTATTAGTTAACAGACTAACTACTGTATTTACTCAGCCGACCGACATAGTCGGTCTCTCGACTTAGTCGGCTGATCGACTAAGTCGGTCTTCGTTCAAGTCGACTTATGTCGACTTGCTCCTTCTACAAGGCTTCAACCATTTATGCCGCGGAAGACAAGGAAAGAAGAAAATTCAAATTTTCTCTAGGGCACAAGATCATCGGCCATCAGGAAATGTTAGTGGATTAGATCACCGATCGAAGAAAGTGCAATGAAGTTGACATGCCGTTGTGGTTGCTTAGTTAACTAGCCCTCCGACGCCGCAGAAACTAGTGCTTCCAACCACCAATAGACTTACGACTGTGAAAGACTTAAGGAGAATAGTCATTGATATCGTCGATCAGAAGTCTAGACATTTGCCATGAAAACTGAAGTAAGAACACTTTCCTCCATTGCGGTTGCTTAGAAGACTAATCGTCTGACGCAATAATGTAGCCGATCGCTGATGCAGAGGAGGTAAGTTGCCATTTGGATTGCCGCAATGACAAGAAGTACAGTGACTTGGATCACCAAGGTGCAGAGGGTTAGTCCTTCTTATATAGGCTTGTGGCTGTAGAATACATATAAGGTTTATGGGTTGCCAGCCAAGACGACTAGCCACCCGATGCACAAGACATCCGACCATCGATGCAGTGCATAGGCTGGTTTCATCGCCAATTAGGTTTGGAGAGTTGGATGCAGATCCAATACAGTGGAAGGAAATGGGTGAATAGTCCTCCATGTCGCTAATGCAGATCGGAAGTTTGGCGATTTGACCGTCGAAACGCCGAAAATTTTGTGCAAAAGAGACCCGATGAAGAGGAGGAAACTTTGGGTTTTCGAAGCTGAATTTTTCTCAGCAAATTCTAACTGTTTTAGCAGATTTCAGCGGACTGTTAGTGGATTACAGGGCTGAACATGGGGGAGAGGAAAATCTTGTGTTTTTATCATAATTGTTGTTTTATGAATTTCCAAAAGAAAAGGTAATTAATTTTGATTTATATTAATATTATGCATCTAATAGTTTGATACAAACACATTTATAGAATGTTAGATAAATTCCAAGTGCAGTACTTTAGAGAGAATAGTGTGGTAAAGACAGAGGTGGTTCAGTCATGAGAACCCATGATGGGTATGTTGCTCAAGATTATTATGACTGAGCAAAAGATGCCATGGGAGAAAATTTCCGTAATGGGAATGACGACATAGAGTCTAATGGAAGGAGATTCCAAGAGACACCATACGATGTTGTAGCCACCATGAGAAGCTTGATTAAAGCCCAGGAAGAGCAGCAACAGTTGAATGCTGCAATGTTGTAGAGTTTAATAGGCTTGCAGAGAAAGATAGACTCTGGACAAGGTACAACAAGACTAGAGGGCAGCAAGAGCAGTACTAGGAGAAGGAGAAGGACTTCTAGTGGGTCATCTGATTTTGAAGAGTCCGCGGGGATTCAAGTTCTTATTTTTATAAAAGGAAAATAAAGAGACACCATAGGGATCTCTCTCGAGATGAATTTAAGAAAGCTAAACCTCCTTAATTTGATGGTGAAGTAAAGACTGGACAAGAGGCTAAAGCTTCGCTTCTTGGGATAAAGAAGTACTTTCAGGTGCATGACTATTCGGGAAACATGAAGGCAAGAGTTGCCATATTCAATCTGAATGGAAGAGCATCCATTTGGTGGGAACACTTCAAGTAAGTAAAGAGGATCAGTGAAACGAGACTTAAGTGGAAGCAGTTCAAGAAGTATTTCAAGTATAAATACCTTTCTGACATGTATTATGATGACAGGATTAAGGAGTTCCATGAGCTGAGATTGGGACAGCGGACCATGGAAGAATATGCAAATAATTTTTTGGAGCTATTGAGGTATGTCCGGTACATCAGAGATGAAAAAGTGAAGGTCCAACATTTTCTGAGTGGATTACCTCAGTCTTACAAAGATAGAATTGAGTTTTATGAACCTAGAAATCTTGAAGAAGAAATAAGGAAGGCTAAGTATTGCTATGAGCAAAGAAAAGGTAAGCCCGATTACCATAAGGCATGGAAGGACAAGAAGAATGAGAAGTTTGACTAAAGAAAGAAGGGTTTCAAACCTTCTAACATCAGGAATCAGCAAAAGCAGCCATCTCAAGCTGCGAGTAAATCGGTTGGAGTGACAGGAGAAAAGCCTAAAGATCCACAACAAAATAGTGGGCCACTCCAATGTTGGAAATGTCGAGGACCCCGCATGCACAGAAATTCTCCACTCGAGAATGAGAGTGCAAGGCTATCTTATAACATTCAAGAAGCAGAAACAGTGGGTCAAGTAGCAAGGGCAGTCCCTAGTATTTATGCAGCACTGGAGGACTGCCAAGTAGATCACCAGTCAACTATGGTTGAAGTTGCAGGTAAGATTGTTCAGCAATCTATTTCTATTTTGATTGACCTTGGTTCTACGCATAGTTACATTACTCCTAGAGTAGTGGAGATTTGTGATTTTAATAAAGTAAAGCATAGGAAGTCTTGGTTAGTTCAGCTAGCCACTGGAACTAAGAGAAAGGTCAGTGAAGTGGTAGAGAAATGTCCATTAGTCATGAATGGATTGGTCACTTGTGTAGATATGAATGTTCTACCGCTTGGTTCCTATGATATTCTCATTTGAATGGATTGGTTAGAAGCTCACAGGATAAAGTTTGACTACTACAATAAGACTTTCGAATGCATGAAGAAGGGAACCTGGTAGTTGTAAAAGGTATTCCAAAGGTGATTTCAGTATGGAAGGTTTCAACAATGCAGTTAAAGAAGTTCTATAGGAAGGGTTGCCATTTGTATGCAGCTCAGATTTTAGAGGCAACAGACGATGAAACTCCAAGGTTGGAGGACTATCAGGTGTTACAAGAATTCAGGGATGTGTTTCCTGATGAGATTCTAGGGATTTCTCTGAAGAGGGACATCGAATTCACTATTGAACTTATGCCAGGAGCAGCACCAGTATCCAAGGCACCCTACAGGATGAGTACACTAGAGATGCTAGAGTTGAAGATGCAACTACAAGAGTTGTTGGAAAAGAAGTATATCTGGCTAAGTGTGTCTCCTTGGGGAGCACCAGTTCTGTTTGTAAAGAAGAAAGATGGTACACTTAGGTTATGTATTGATTACAGACAGCTGAATAAGGTTACTGTGAAGAATAAATATCGTTTTCCTAGGATTG
The DNA here is from genome assembly GCA_001517045.1 of Pseudotsuga menziesii. Taxonomy (NCBI): domain Eukaryota; kingdom Viridiplantae; phylum Streptophyta; class Pinopsida; order Pinales; family Pinaceae; genus Pseudotsuga; species Pseudotsuga menziesii. The sequence goes on from LPNX010688241.1 coordinate 220,060, forward strand.
AAGAATCTTCTCAGCAGTGCACCTGTATTGAAGGTTGCAAATCCATAGAAAGATTTTGTGGTGTGTACTGATGCATGCGGACAAGGGCTTGGAGGAGTCCTTATGTAGGAAAACCACATGATATGTTATGAGTTGAGAAAACTGAAGGAACATGAGAAGTACTATGCCACTCATGATCTAGAGCTTGCATCCAGAGTACATTCTCTCAAGATGTGCATACATTACTTAATGGGCACGAGATTTGAGCTCAAAATAGATCACTATGGACTGAAGTGTTTGTTTGATCAGCCTACTATGAATGCTAGGCAAGCAAGATGGCTGGAATTCTTATGTGAGTTTGATTTCAAAATCAAGCACATAAAAGGAAAAGAAAACAAGGTAGCTGATGCACTCAGCAGGAAGATGCAAGAAATGCATGTGGCATCTCTTAGTATTTTCCAATCAGATTTCAGGCAGCAGATTGTTAGTCATGCTACTAGAGATGAATTGTATGAGCAGGTAAAAGACAAATTGCAACAGAAAAGTATTGAGAAGAGGTATGAGGGATATAAATTTGAAGAAGATGGACTTCTCACTTATAAAGGTAGAATTTATATTCCAGATGTAGCAGGTTTGAGGAGAGTTGTTATGCATGAAATCCATCACTCTCCGTATTCTGGTCACCCAAGATACCAAAAGACCATTGCTACAGCCAGAAAGCAGTACTTTTGGCCATGAATGAAAAGGGATATCGCTGAGTACATTTCAAGGTCTATGAAATGTCAGTAGGTAAAAGTTGAGCATCAACACCCTGCAAGTTTGTTGCATCCTTTGCCAGTTTCAGAATGGAAATGGGAAGTTATTTCCATGGATTTTATTACAGGATTGCCAATGACTTGGAGACAACATGATTCCATCATGGTTGTGGTGGACAAGTTGACAAAGGCAACACATTTTATACCGGTGAAGTCTACAAATAAAACAAATGACATTGCAAATATATTCATGAAGGATATTTTCAAATTTCATGAATTGCCTAAGGAAATAGTCTCTGACAGAGATGTGAAGTTCACTTCCAACTTTTGGAAGGGGTTGTTTGTAGATTTGGGTACAAAGATAAACTTCAACACTGCATACCATCCTCAGACATATGGGCAGATAGAGAGAGTTAACCAAGTGCTTGAAGATATGCTTCACATGTACGTGATGGACAAACCAACCAAGTGGGAAGATTACTTACACTTGGTAGAGTTTGCTTATAACAATGGACAGCAGGCATCCTTAGGGGTGAGTCCATATGAAGCTTTGTATGTAAGAAGGTGTAGGACACCAGTGACTTGGGATAACCCAGTGAACAGGGTTGTTCTTGGGCCAGAATTGCTCAAGGAGATGGAGCAAGAGGTTGTAAAGATCAGGCTAAATATGAAAGTAGCACAGGACAGACATAAAAGCTATGCAGATAAGCATAGGGTGAATAGGGAGTTCAACATTGGGGATCATTTTTAGCTTAGAGTGAGGGCAAGGAAGAGTTCCTTGAAGCTTGAAAGTTGTGCCAAGCTGTCACCTAGATACTGTGGGCTGTTTGAAGTGCTTGAGAGAATAGGGCCCGTTGCATATAGACTTGCATTGTCTACAAGCACTAGAGCTCATAATTTTTTTCATGTTTCTTTGCTTAAGAGATATGTACATGATCCTAACCATGTGATAAATTGGGATGTGATTCAGGTGGAACCCGAGGGAGAGTTCCGAATCAAGCCAATGTGCATCCTCGACAGGAAGGTCACAATGATCTAGAATCAGGCCATAGCACAAGTAAAGTTGCAATGAGAGCACTACGGACTTGAAGAGGCCACATGGGAGCTAGAGGATTCCATGCAGTTGGCACATCCATTTTTGTTCAATTCTGCGGAACACTGAGGTGATACCAGTGTAGAATTTTGTTCAATTTTGTAAAGCACTAAGGACAGTGCTATTAAAGGGGGAGGGGAATGTAACACCTTGGTTTTGACCTCGTTGCATTAAATGTACATGATGTATATAATGTAATGAATCATGGTGTGGAGCTAAAGGAAAAATCCCCACCATCGATTTAATTGTGTTATGTTTCGGTGAACGAAATCATTGCCGATGGTATATCGTGGTATACGGCATATATTAAGTTTTGTCATCATGCAAATATGCATTTTTAATTAAAATGAATTCCAACTAGCTATGTTCATGGCAACTAAATTGAGAAGGGGCATGATTCTCATAAGGATAAGGGTGGGGGATGTTAAACCTTGGGCTATGGGGGGGGGGGGAATCCATTTGTCACCACCCTATTTGAATTGTTCAACTTCCCTTGTATTATACAACTACCACCTTAAACGTTTTGCTGAGTAGTTGAGGCAGTTATTATTTGGGAGTGGGGGTGGCAGGATTGTCATTCCTTGCCCACCCACACACTCCACTAGCAATGGAACCTCATGTTGGGAAAAGGAAGGGAGCTCTCTAGGCTTTCCACTCTCTCCACGATGGTGCTGAAACACTCATGCATTTCTGACTACATGATTCTCTCCATTGTCTGTTCATCCTCACGCTAGGATGGTTAACTGTTCATTTTCTCACGCACAGGATTCTTTCATGTGTGGTCTCACGCAGCCAGGAAGAGGGAGCCGTTTCGGAGGTCACTCACATTTCCACAGAGTGGTATCTAGCATGTTTTCCATCTGAATCCCAGAGATCTGATGTAAAATTTCCCTCACGCATAGGTTGGGAGTCTGTATTTTTCTTCCCTAGTGTGGGCTGTGTAAGTCTTTTCCGATTGCTTCGTTGTCCAGGACGAACTGTTGTTTTTCCCACATTCTAAACTGATCTGTTTCCAATTCGCGCAGCACGAGAATACGAATCCGTGTCGAAGTGCAAGTGACTTTTTACAACGGTATGTTTTTTGTGATACTTATGAAATTTTCTTTGGTCGTT
>LPNX010688241.1:223718-239143 GCA_001517045.1 Pseudotsuga menziesii
TCTGATCGCAAAGCGGTTTGGTGTACGCAATGTCGGACCGAAGGACATGATAAGGAACGGTGCCCTCTGATAGACAAGTACCTGTAGACCGGTGCGCTGAACCCCTTTCCACCACAGGTTCTCTATTGTGAGCTTTGCAGAATGACAGATCAACACCGACCTGAGAACTGTTATCTGCTGCAAAGGTATGGGCAGCGACCTAAGAACTCCTATTGTAAATTTTGCAAATCTGTAGGTCATGGTGAAGAGGAGTGCCACACTTATGATGCCTACCGGGTGCACACTGAAGGCCCACATAACGACAGTTATGGATACCAGGGGGGTGCCTCTGGACGAGGTACCTCTGGAGGCCGTGGAGGCATGGTCGGGCGAGGTCGAAACCAAATTATGTGTTACAATTGTAACCAAGCCGGGAATCTGGCTCGCGACTGTCGGAACCCCACTACGACGTGTCGGTATTGCCGCGCCGTAGATCATGTGATTGAGCAATGCCCCCAGTTGATCGCTAAGATTCAGGCATGACAGACTACCCCTACTCAGAGCCTACAGATGATTTCTATGGAACCCCGCCCTGTGGCGACCATTAATGTCGTTACAAGAAGTGGACTCATGACACATATCCAAGAAACGCCAAACCGCCCTGTCGAAGCTCTAGTTCGTAAGGCTCCCGAAAAAATTCCTGCATTTGATATCCTCAGAGAGAAAGAGACATTCATGGCAGCCAAGAAATATTTTGCTGGCCCTAGCCCACCCAGCACGCCTGTGCAGCCCCAGTCGCCGCCCTGCGACGCATCGGTGGATAAAGCAAGTATACTATCTACCTTTTTGCACAGTTGCCTCAAACTTTTAAGAAATCAAGCTGCTCTGAATGAGTTGCAGAACATCATCGCTTCCTGCGAATCTCTGCAAAGTTGTGGCCAGGATAAAACTGTTCATCGAGTCAGCAGGACCGGCAGGGAAATGTGATTGAATGCTCAGATCGGGGCATATGACATGACTGATGTTATTCTGGACTTGGGGTCCGATGTCAATGTTTTAACCAAACAAACCTGGGAACAAATGGGGAAACCTACCCTTGCCTGGTCTCCTATACAGTTGAGGCTGGCCAACCAGCAAAAGATTGTACCCTTAGGAAGATTCCTGGATCTCCAAATAGATATTGACGGAGTCAGTACCTTCGTGGACTTTGAAGTAATTGAGATCATTGATGACAGCAACCCTTACCCGGCCCTGTTAGGAATTGAATGGGAAATGGCAAATGCCGCAGTAATTAACCTAAAAAAGAGACAGATGGTCTTCGAGGGGAAAGACTTCAGGGTCATCCTGCCCCTGGATCCTTCACAAGGGGAACGGTATACTGAGCCACTCCACCATAACGATCAGGCTTATGTGGAACCTATATCTACTATCACGGCGCAGGACGAAGGTTATGCGGATCCCCCAATCGCAGGATGGGAGTCTGGTAGCTCCTGTCTGACGGACTCTGAAGAGGAACTAGAAAATTGGCAACACCGATTGTCTGAACACCATCGGGGCAGCAATACCTGCCTTACCAAGTCTCTCAGATGGGTCAACTCACAAACCCGACATATACCTGTGTATGATGGGTCGATAGATCCTGAATCGTTTATCGCACAATTCTCGGCTCAGATACCTGACCTACAAATAATGGAATCCCTAGAGTTAGCATTCATAGCCATCGCAGTCAGATGGTGGACAAGCCATAAGAAGCAGATCCCTACCTGGGAAGTATGCCAGAAGCTCCTTCGTCTACGGTTCTCGGACTAGTCGGCCACGGTGCGAAGCAAGTTTGATGGAAAAACTTGCCCCGAGGACCACCTAAGCAAATGCTACGAGGCATGGAAGTATGTCCCTCAGGATGAGTGGGTACATAGATTTGTGCACACGCTGGGACCATTGGCGAAGAACAGGTACGCGGCGGCTGAACTTCGCCAAGATACTGTAAGTTGGGATTGTCTTGTTCATAGCTTTGTCAATACTTTTTCTACTAATGATGTATGTCCAGCCCTAGACGCAGCTATCAGGGTCATCAATACTAAGGTATTTACCAATCAAGAAGTGACTGAAAATCATCCTAATTGGGCCACGCAAGAAGCCTTCGCCGTAGAATGTTATAATTTCACAGTCGACGAAGAAGGGGACCCGCGCCGTATTAACATTCCAGAGTCAGATGGATATTCTGACGTGCATGGACCGGCAGTCAAAGTTCCCGAAGTGACACAGCCCTTGAAGACGCGCACAGTTAACATTGGATCTGAGGCACAGCCTAAGAAGACTAAGGGTGAAATCTGAATCTGTGTCGACCTAAGGAAAATCAATGATGCCTGTCTGCACGACCCTTTCCCCACTCCCTTTACAGATGAAGTGCTTGACAATGTCGGAGGCCAAGAAATATACTCTTTTACCGATAGTTTTTCGGGCTACCATCAGATCCGAATTGCTGCGGAGGACCGACACAAGACAACCTTTGCTACTGAAATGGGTTCCTTCCAGTATACTGTCATGCCCTTCGGGTTGAAGAATGCACCTGCCATATTTTCCCGAGTAGTCATCTCCACCTTTAAGGAATACATACATAAATTTTTAGAAGTTTATTTTGATGACTGGACTATTTTTGGGCTAGTAAAAGACCATATAACTAGTTTGAGACTTATGTTGGATAAATGCAGACAGCACCAAATCTCCTTGAATTTAAAAAAGTGCATTTTTTGTGCGCCTTTTGGCATTCTACTTGGCCATGTGGTATGCAAGCAGGGATTGATGATGGACCCTGTGAAGATCGCTATTATTGTAAACCTGCCACCTCCAAAGTCCGTCAAACAACTTCGAACAACGCTTGGTCACACTGGCTACTATAGGAAATTTATGCAAGGATATGCCAAGATTACCGCCCCAATGGAAAGGCAAATAAAGAAAGATATCAAATTCGAATGGACTCCAGAATGCCAAGCAAGCCTCGACATCCTAAAAGAAAAAATGGTCACCGCCCCTATCCTTGTATTCCCTGACTGGAATAAGGAATTTCATGTGCATGTGGATGCATCCTCTATTGCTTTAGGTACTGTGCTCGCTCATCCACACGCAGGTAATATCGATCACCCTATTTCTTTTGCCAGCAAGAATTTGTCTACAGCGGAGAAAAATTATACTACGACAGAACGCGAAGGTCTTGCTATGGTATATGCCTTACAAAAATTTCGGCATTATCTTCTCGGTTCTCATTTTAAGATGTTTACTGACCATTTTGCTCTGAAGTACTTAGTCAACAAACCTGTGCTAGGCGGAAGAATATGCAGATGGTTAATTCTATTTCAAGAATATTATTTTGAGATCATTGTTAAGCCTGGATGACTTAACCTAGGACCTGACCACTTGTCGAGGATCGAGTCAGGCGAGGAACCTACCAATATGGACGAAGGCCTCCCTGATGCACAATTATTTGCTATACAGATAGTTGATGACTATTTCCAGGATAATGCTCAGTATTTGTCTACAGGTATTCCCCCCGCAAAGATGACCACACAACAGAAGAAGCAGCTGGTGGTTCGAGCCGCGGACTTCACTTTAATAGCAGGACATCTGTATAAGATGGGACCAGATGAGATATTACGCAGATGTGTCTTGGAACACAAAAAACCTCTAATATTGGCAGAAGCACACTCTGGCGTAGCAGGCGGTCACTATGCAGGAAAAGCAATAGCACAAAAAATTTTGACAGCTGGCTTATGGTGGCCTACACTTCACAAGGATGCAAGAGAATACTGCCACAGCTGTGACATCTGTCAGAGGACAGGTAAACCATCTAGGAGGGATGAAATGCCTCTAGCTCCGCAAATAACATTACAGGCCTTTGACAAATGGGCCATTGACTTTGTTGGTCCCATCAACCCCCCTGCAAAAAATTCAGGAGCTCGATACATCATTACAGCAACTGATTATCTTACCCGTTGGGCCGAAGCTCAGCCCGTCAAGACCTGTAGTGCTGCGACCACTGCGAAGTTTATCTTCGACAACATCTTATCCAGATTTGGGTGTCCCAAAGTTCTTATGAGCGATCAAGGGTCACATTTCCTGAACAAGACTATTGAAGTATTGACCGAAGAATTTCAAGTTTATCATCAAAAGAGCACTGCATCTCACCCACAAGCAAATGGGACTGTCGAAGCTTTTAACAAAATCCTTGAGCATGCCTTGACAAAGGTTTGTAATGCTAACAGGAATGATTGGGATCTTCGAATTCCAGCGGTACTATGGGCTTACAGAACCACTTGCAAGAAGTTAACAGGCCATACACCCTTTCGACTAGTTTATCGACAAGAAGCTGTCATGCCCATGGAATATATTGTTCCCAGCCTCCGGATCTCTGCTTTCACCGCGATGGATGACCCCGCCATAATTACAGAAAGACTGAAGCAGATATTAGAACTTGAGGAGGATAGATTTTTTGCAGGCTTCCAGCAACAGGTGCAGAAAGCTCGAGAAAAAGCATGGCACGATAGGCACATCAAGATGAAACATTTTCAGCAGGGTGATCTTGTACTCCTTTATGACAGTAGATTCATGAAGTTCCCCGAAAAGTTTAAAACACACTGGAAAGGACCGTATGTAGTACAGAAAGTTACTGACGGGGGCGCAGTTCAGCTAGCCAAGTTAAATGGTAAGCTTTTCCCCTCTATGATAAACGGGAGCCATTTAAAAAAGTACATAGACAGGCCAGGGACTCAGAACAGGAGATAGCTCCAACTAAATAAGTAACATGCTCGTTGCACTATGTAGTCTGTTTTGTCCAACGAATGCAAAGTAACAAGCTGGTCGTAGGTCGCAGGGTCTGGGTGTGTCGAAGTCGAAAATTGTCAAAATGTGTCGCACCCCAAAATGTGACGGATGGGACATTCTACATTCGGTGGCGTTGGCACGAGCGTTGCTCTCATTACTGGTCATAATGAGATATTGGGCAAAATCCGGCACTGTGTGGATCAGATTCCCGGAACGTCGTCAGATTTGGTATCATGTCTACACCATGATGCCAAATACAGCATTGAGATTTTATAAGGAGCTATCTCGACTCGTAATTTCTACCTGAAGCACATCTGTGACATATTCAGCCCAAACTATGTCGAACGACTATAATGTTCAGACGCTAGTACGGGAAGTAAGGGACCGAGGTCTGCAGCACCTTCTAACTACACCGTTAACACAGTTCTGCTGGGCTAAGTACATCGACAGGCAGGAGTTTGCTCTAAATTTACAAAGACGGCCAGGAGTTTGCTCTAACGTAGAGCAATCAAGGACGTGAGGTTCCGCAGAAAGACTCTGGGAAATCCCCCCAAGCCATCTTTTGGTTTAACAGAACCACACCAGCTAGGTTCCTCCGGCGGTGGGACATGCAATTCCAGGGGACCCCAAAGTCATGGATGGTCAAGTATTGGCCATCACAGACCAGGATGGTGTTGCAGGTGGTCGCGATGGCCTTCATCAGTAAAACTGCTGCAAAGGACAGAAGTATGCAGCTGGCAGCAGCATGGAGAGCTTCACCAAGCAGTACATTATGTCTCATCAGCGAAGTTCTACCACCTGAAAAGCTGAAGAGTGTCCCGGGACGGGCCACCAGTGAGTCTTAGGGGCCTGTTGGGGCGCATACTCTATGTTTGGGTAACTCCGCGGTTAATTAGAAAATTTGTAAGCGGAGCTATGGGCCAAAATAGTCTTAGGGGTGTCAGGGTAAGTCAAAACCCTCCTTTTTGTAATAAACCCGTAGTTTAAATCTAGGGTTTAGGGTTTTTGGGTGCCCATGGTTTAAGACCATGGTTTTGTAAAATTGCGCAGTATAAATAAGCGCTTGTGTAAAAAGGATAGGTTAGGCTTTTTGATGTAAAGAAAGATAAGGTGAAGGTTGGTTTTTGTAAGGAAAGGATAAGTCCCAGCTGTGTGCGTGGACGACCTCTGCAGCTGTGTGCGCAGAGGGTTTTTGTAAGAAAGGAAAGAAAGACCTGCAGCTGTGTGCGCGGCTGATAAAGGACTGAAGGGATCTGCAGCTGAGTACGCAGATCAACTGTGGTTTTGAGGAAAGAGGAATAAAACGCATTTTGTGGACGTAGCCCCTACACTGGGGGTGAACCACGTTATATTTGGTGTCGTGGTTTTATTGTGTTGATTCTGTGTCTGTTATTTTCATGCATTAAACTGAATACATCTGATAACATAAGATCACTGCTAATAATAAGCTTCGCTGTGAATTCCCCGTAGTGGGTTATGCAAGTTTAGTTTGTTTATTGTGCTGCGAGGTTATATGTGAATGAATGATAAATTTACAAGTGTTGATTAATAATTGTGTTTAAAGGCTAAGGTACAGTAATACCCTTCTCTGCATGCAGAAACCTGATTCTGCGGCACCCCATTGCTGTTTCGGGTGAGACTGCAACCTGCGCGCAGGTTGTTGCCGAAAGGGCCAACACGGTGGGTCTTTTGTTGGTGCAACGCATAAGGATTAACTCAGGTCTTCCCTATTGACTAACAAATATGATGTAAAACAAGATGAAACATTAGGAACAAACATGGATACAAAAAAAGACGTAAACCAAGATACAAAATTAGATACAAATGGGGAGGCAACATTATAAGTAAAATTGGATGCAAAACTAGATGCAACATTGGGTTGAAAATTGGATGCAATCCTAGATGCAACGTTAGATGCAAAATTGTACACCTAATTTTATGCAAAACATGGTGCAAAATTGGGTGCAAGACTCTTGAAAAACTACGAGCAAAATAAGATGCAAAATTGGATGCAAAAATGAGTGTGAAACTGCGTGCAAACAAGGATGTAACAAATGACACAAAAAAAGATGCAATAGAAGTTGCAAAATTGGAAAGAAATAAAGGCGTAACAAAAGATGTAAAAAATTGGGCACAAAAATGGACGCAAAAATCGATGTTAAAAAGGACAAAAAAAAGATGCAATAGACGGTGTTTTACGAAAATGTACAATAGTGCCAGGTTCAGTGCCAAATTGTTCACCACAATTGGGAAACAATTACACTAAAATTCGACGCTAAATCTAGTTTTTGTTTTAGTGATTCCCCCTCATCCACTAAGCACTAGTGCACGACCAAATTCCGGATAGACACTGGGATTTGAAAGGCAATGGTTGATGGTATTCGCGGTTCTGAATTCTCCATGTCAAATGTAATCAACTTGGATTCAGAGGGGCCTACAGCCCCAAGGGAGGCTAGTAGGGATTTCCGTTGCATTGGGAAATTTTTGAGTACCTCAAGAGCGGACATGGTGGTAGGTGTTTGGGCCAAATCATCCATGATGTTGTAGCTGACAGTAGCTCTAGTCGTGGTGTTATTAGAAACACAACGTATGGGGGGGCACATGAAAGGGGATAAATGAAGAGGTGCATTGACTATTTTAGACGTAGATGTCGCTGATGGTTCAGTGGGTTTGGTGTTGGTTCCGTACTGATTTCATCTGGTTTGTAGATTGACCTCTTCAATTGTCATAGCTAGCAGGTGTTGGACACCTTTTTCTTCCATGGGAGGTGCCCTCAAAGCATTGGGATTGGGTTGGGGAGGGGGTGCGGTTGCCACCAATCCTTGGACTAGTAATGGATTTTAGAGCACCATAGGAGGAGGTCCTTGTGGTGCCAAGTTGGGTTGGGCTTGGTTCATTGTGTTGGTGGCATGTTTAACCTCATTCCTAATTTCCTGCTTAGTGTGACCCATGGAGGGAGACTCGAATGTGTAGTGCTCATAGACCTCACAGAGTGTGCATGGTTGGTTTGTATGCAACGGGGCGTTGCGTCTCGGTGCATTTGGTTGTGGAGAATTTTGGGCTATCCGATTTTCCGCGGCATTTTTGGGAGGATTTGGTTGTTGACCGCCTCCCTGTGGTTGATTATTTCCTTGGTTTCGGGGTCAATTATTTTTGGCTTGCCTTTGTTGATTATTGGGGGTTGGTTGATTGGGATGGTTTTGTTGTGCAAACACCTATCCCAATGGAGCGGGAGGAGCAGGGGCGATGGCTTGAACCGCTTGCACTGGTGGTGCATAGTAGATTTGGGTGGGTGGCAGTGCCACAAATGTGGGAATTTTCCCCATGTATTGCTGTGTTGGCCAAGAAAAGGCCTAATCCTACTGTGGTGGCACAGGTTGTGCGTAAGAAGTTGTGGCTCTGGACTGGGACATCATTCTTGCATAGTCTGGAATTTGGTTTTGGTAGGCAACACTAGCAGTGTTTCTTGGTTGTGGTGGTACTACAAGTGGTGTTGGACGATGTTGTGGTTAGTGAGAGACCGAGCCTATGATGCCATCTGCAGCATGGGATGGCCCCGGTGCATCCTGGTAGGAGGTTCCTGCATGGGGAGCATCTGGAATGACGGTGTAAAGATATCCAAACTGTGCATAGATCATATGAATCTACTGGGATTTCAAGACGGCCTCCTCTTTGGATTGGGGACGTTCGAATGCAACGTCCTTTGCTATAGGTGGGAGCAAGGTTTTTAGGAACCAATCTAGGAATATCCTATCATCAAGTTGGATCTTACACAAACTATGGCGTCGCCGCCACCCATGGATGTGGTCAGTTATGTGGGTCACAGTGTTCTGGCAGCAAGATAACAAGATCTCCACCCCTTCATCATATCTGACAGGGAGTTGGAAATATTGCAAGAACTAGGGAGTTGAAATATTGGTACTTGGCTTGTGGTGGCTCAAAGTACCACTTGGCTGTAGCACCTGTGAGGTAGGGATGATTTTAAGGGAAAATTTTAGCCCAATGGCGAATTTAAAGGGTTACCCAAAATAAATTGGGTGACTTTTTATATTAAAATGTTTTTATTTTATTTAAGAAATTCGCCCATTATTTATTTTGTATATAGCTTCCCCAAGGTAAATCACATTCATCCTGATTTAGGGAAAAACTGGAAAATGAATATTAGCCCACGAAATTATTGATTTTTTCCCACATTCGCCCAAATGTTTTTTACTAGGAGGAGATATTTGCCCAAATTCGCCCAATATTTTTTGATTGGGAGGAGAAATAAAGAGGGTTCGCCGGATTTATGGATAATAGCTTGAAACATTGGTATTTCGCCCAAAATTTATGGATAATACGATTAAAAATTTGGTATTTTGCCGGGATTTATGAATATTTCAGTAAACTGGTCTTACTTCAACCTCGATTAGGGTAAATTGGACATAGTTCATCCTGGATTTGGATTTGCGTACAATTATTTGAGTAAAATGTGGAGATTTAATCATTTGGGGAAGTGTTTTCACTGGATTTGGTCCATATTTGAGCAAAAAATGGATAAATTTAGTCAAGCATGGAATTTTTTACCTATATAATGGTGCAAGAGTCAGGACTCAGGCTCAACATCAAGATTGATTTCTATTGAAAATCGGTCTTTACTGTGCCTGAGTGGGTTCGTGGAAAGCAATTTCACAAAGTTTTTTTCTATCTATAGGCTTTTTACATGTTAGTTTCTTGAATCTTCTTCTATCTGCAGGCTTTTTACAGGTTAGTTGCTGTGAGCACTCAACCTTGTTGCTAGACCACAACTTGATGAGATTTTCCTCATTGGATATTATTTTTTGGCACTCTGTTGGTTTTATTCTGGGTGTAAGTTACAATATTCAACATACGTGGAGCTCATTAGCAATTATTTGCCAGGGCACATGGTACTGATTATAAGAGTAGCATAGATTTCTTTGCTTTCCCTTCTGTTTTATTTTCAAGAATATTCACTTTTTAAACCCATGATTTATTCAAAGGACCAACGACACCTCCCATTACAACTGAAAAACCATACGATTTTTTTCCACCTTGGGGTTTTGCACCTACCACCTATATATATCATACATTGCATCTCTTGGACTTAGATAAATGAAGGTACAGATCGATTGAAGTCATCTCTTGTTCTATTTTGAGAAGGAATAAGGAGAAGCAGAAGAAAGTAAGATCAGTCTTTGACTCAGGGAAATCCAGTCTTGTTTCCTCTGGTGCTCTATCTGCTTACATTACGTGAAAATGATGGACAAGCTAACAGAGGAACAAATCTCTGAGTTCAAGGAGGCTTTCAGTTTGTTTGACAAGGATGGAAACGATCAGTACTCACAAAACCCCTTCAATTATTTTTCTTTCTCTACATGTTTTTGATCTCTGCTTCTTATGTAACAATCAAAAGAGATGCAATGTATTTAGCTTATCTCGGTTGTGAAATTTTGAGCTTATTTACATAGATATATTGGCCAAATTGATTTATGTGATGACTTGTGTACTTAGATCGATTGAAAGCAATGGTGTTTTTTATTACCCATTTTATTAGATTCTAGGATTATCCAGTTATGTTGGGTAGTTATGGTAGAGGGATGTAAGTAACGGTAACATTGTTGGTACTCTGTAGTCAAATCATTTCCCTGTAATATTATCAATGTTCTATGGTGAATAGGGGACAAGGTATTAGATATGGTTCATTCAGTTGGTTCTCTTATTGCTTGATTTGAGTTTTCATAAATCACCACTCATCAAATTTTGAACATTTTTATTTGTATAATTAACTGATGTTTTTAACCCTCTTTCTGATTGGAGTGGTGTTATACACCAGAATGGCACCTCTCCGTCCGAGTGCCGACTTTCCTTATGTCGGTGCGCAAAAGGACACTTATGGATTGAGGTTTGCCTAGAATACTATAGCTTGTCTTATTATGGAATACATTTCTGCCTTCATCTCTGCCTGTGACCACTTTCCCATTGTTTCATGAAAGTCACTGAAAGTCACTGAAAAAACACCTATCTTGGAGGACCCATATCTTGAGTTTTGTAACTCCGTTTGACCTCATTTATACACCGTTGGAAAGGTATTTCAGTTAGCTAAAACTTTCCAGAAGACACCAAAGTCTGAAAATGCTCAGAAATACCTTAAAAATGCGTTTTTTGTGTATGCGTGACTCTCCTTATGTGCAACCCGCGCATCACGCGCGACTATTATGTTTTGCAAGTCGCGCATGCATATATTCGCAGGTTTCTCTTGTGTAAACCTGCGTATCATGCGTGGGTTTCTCTCCTTCATAGTCACGCATCTTTTTCTCAACATTAAAACATAAAAGCATGCCTTTTGAGTTAGTTTGGATAGTTATACAACTGACTCCTTCAGTTGTAACCACTTTGGCTTTGCCCCTAACTCTTCTTCATCATATAAATAGAGGTAGGGAGGTCCATGAGTGGGGACTTGGAATTTCTGCATTGTTATGCTGGAGGAATCGGGACTCTCTTTGCCCACACCTTTGCCCTGGAGGTCTTCCCCTTGTGTTGCAGAGCTTGGAGGCTGAGTTCTTTGGAGAAGAGAAGTAGCAGATCCAGATCAAGGTTTCGTGAGGTGCCAACCTGAAGAGAAGGTATACTTGTACTTGTTTTCAGGATTAATAAAGATGTGATGTCCTTCTTCTTTCCAAATCATTGTTCAATGTGTGATTGAATCTTTGTTTCTGATCATGTGATGATGTTATTCAGATCATTTGTTTATGTTTATTTGATTATCATTGTCTTATATGTGGTCATAATGGTTCGAGGAAGGTATAACTTGTTTTGCAGGTCTCTTGGAGCGAGAGGAGCAAGAGGAGGATTGAAGAGAAAGCTTGGACTAGCCTTCAGTTTATCAGGTGTGGACCTTTCTCATCTCTGAAACTTGCTGTTATATGCTTGCTGAACATTGTGCATCTCTCTTTCAACCCCAGTACGTTGATGGCCTCTTAAACCCTAGCCATAGGACACTTTCCTTTACAACAGAACTGGCAACTCCGCTGGGGATAGCCTTGTCTGTTTGGGGTTTTTCTCTTGATTTCTTTCAGATTTTGCATTGTTTCAGGTCCTTCTTGCCATTTAGGAACACTTTATAATTCTGATAGCACACTTCCTCTGCCTTCCTAAGGCAGCTTTTGACCTTTTTGGGGAGTTTTTCCACCCATATCCGTGTGCCCCTAAAACAATGTTTTTTCTCATTTTTTGTGGTTTTTCTTCTGTTTGTGGGCTGATTGGGTAGGTCTTTTAGGGTCCTCTGTAGGTGCATGACTCTAGGGAGTTAGTTTCATCCTCTTTGGTTGTTATTTATCTATGTGGTAATCCTTTTATTGCATTAGGGTTTGTCTTTTGCTTTTTCCCCCATCTCCTTTGCTTGGTTTGATTTTTGGCCTATGTTTTTGGTCAGCGTCTGGTAGTGATCTTTGGTTGATTTCAGAATCTTGTTGGTGCTAGTTTCTTTCTTGTTTTGTTGGTTAACCTCATCATGCCAAAATAGTTGTCTTGTCTCTTATACAAGCCTTTCTTCCAAGTAGGGTTTATGCTGACTTTAGTTGGTTCTAGAGTTTGTTGGGTGGTTGCATAGCAAAGTTCCTTTTGCTTTGTTCTTTTTATCTGCATGCTTTGCTTTGTAGGTAGTTTTTCTTTTGCATTTTATAAAAGAAAATTAAAAAGAACTTTTATTTCTTGCTTTTCCCCCTACTTCTTTCTTTGGTTTGACCTTGTTGGACAAGGTACTGAGCAGCCTTTCTTTGTAGGTTTAGATTGATACTTGGGACTTCTTGACCTTTGTTTATGTCATTCTTTATGCTCAGTCTTTTCATTCCAAAGTGTTGGCTTGTTTAATTTTGTAAGCTTTCCTTTTAAAAGAGGTTTATATTCAACTTTAGGGAAACCTAGGGTTTGTTTTTGGGGTATAAAGTAGTTGTCTATTTGCTTTGCTTTCAGTACTTGTTTGCATTAGTTTATAGGCTGATTTTTCTTTTGCTTTTATAAAAGAAAAATACAAAAACATCTTTGCTTTATATGCATGTAGATTAGGCTGTTAGTCTAGATTGCATAGCATAGCTTTTTTTTTGGAAAGAATTTAAAAAATATAAAAAAAGATTTGATCTTTTTTGGCTTTCAAGTTATTTGAAAATATAAAGAGAATAGCTATTTGCTTCTTTGCATCTCATTTCTCTTTGCTTAGTCATTTTGTTTCATTTTTTGAGTCAAAACACCGCATCAGTTTCATGCCATTTACCCCCTGAGTAAAAAACAGCCCATAAAATAAACGACATAATTTTAAAAATTACTAGTAAGTTTTATTTTATAGGGTCATACACCAACTAGCTTAGGCTAGACTTGTGGGTTAGGGTGTTTCAACTCCCCACAAGTGTTAAATTCAGACGTAGTTGGCCTATCACTAGGTAAACCCTTGGTTCTACCGCTGTATCTAGGAAGCTCCTCTCAAACGGGAGTTAAGCACGAGGCCACATGGAGGCTTGGACAGAGGGGATAACCCCCCGAATCGTTGTCAAAACGTAACCCAGGACTTTTGCGCATCTGGGGATTCTGTCTAGGCAGAATTTCGGGCTCAGCTACCCTGCCCATGCGTACAAGTTCGGCTTGCGACTGTCCCCCCAGATAGTAGGTATTATCAAGGTAGCCTTTAGTCTCTTGTCTTTTAGGGCTCATACACAGGTAAACCGGAAGGTTATTTCTGGTTCACCTCGGACGGACTTGGAAGGTAACCCTTGTGGAAAGTGCAGGAGGGTGGTGGGTGATTCCTCCGCTTGTGCCTGAGAACCCCTCAAGGACGCCAAGTAACTGTTCATCAGCCTTCTTCTGGAAGGTATATCTTTATAGCCTTTTTAGATTGCTTGAGACTCTAGGATATTTTTAGTGAGTGCTGTGTGGTTTTTCTATACTTAGTGGGCCTTTAGGTGTCTGCTTTGTAATTTTGGTTGCTTATCAACCTCAGACTTTGTCTCTTGTTTTGAAATTATGTCTAACACCCCTTTGAACACCAACCAAGAGATCCCTTCAATGGGAACTCCTTGTCATATTCCTCTCACAGGGAATGTTGGTGTTCCCTTGATGGCCACCTTGAATCTTCCGGGATTCACCCTAGGGCTACCGGTGTGGTTGTTTTCCACTCCAAATGTCCTGAATGCTCCTGATGCTTCTCAAGTAAGCACCTTATATCAAGGGCATCAAAACATTGTCTCCCCTTCACATGTAGTTAGTTCTCCTCCTCCTTCTACCTCATGCGGTGAAAGTACTGATACTAGTAACCGACAGTCTAAAAGGAGTAAAAGAAGGAGGAATAGGAAGAAATCACATAAGTAAGGGGGCACTCGTTCAACCTCTTCAAGTAAAGTTGAACCTCACCACCCAGCCTCGTTTGTTCAGGCTAGGGGCACCCATCCAACCTCTGCAGGTCATGTTGGATCTAGTCACTCAATCTCTAGTGTTCACGTTGAGTGCACCCGTTCAACCACTGGTTTTCAAGTTGAACCTCCCCATCCAACCTCTGTTGTTCAAGTTGGACCTAGTCATTCATCCTCTGGTTTTCACGCTGAGTGCATTCGTTCAACCTCTGGTTTTCAAGTTGAACCTTCCAACTTAGCCTCTGGTGTTCAAGCTGAGTGCATTCGTTCAACCTCTGGTTTTCAAGTTGAACCCTCCCATCCAACCTCTGGTGTTCAAGTTGGATCCAGTCACTTAGCCTCTGGTGTTCAAGCTGAGTGCAGTCGTTCAACCTCTAGTGTTCAAGTTGAACCTCCCCATCCAACCTCTGTTGTTCAAGTTGGATCTGTTCACCCAGCCTCTGGTGTTCACACTGGGAGCACACACTCAACTGCTGCAAAGCATGTTGATCCTAACCATTTAGCCTCTGCTATGCATGTTGATGGTGCCCAGTCAACCACTGCAAGTCATGTTGACACTGTTGACAAGTCTACCCGTTCAAAACACAAGCTCAACTTTCCTTGTAAGCTTTGTGAGGGAGACCACCTTACTTATAAATGCCCTTCTATTGCGGAGGTGCGAAGAGTTTGTATTCATGGTCATCCCGTTTTTGAACATTATGGAGTCTCTCAACAACCAGCCTCTCTTAGTGAGGTTGGACCCAGTCACCCAACCTCTGTTGTTCACGCTGGGGGAAAACTCTCATCCTCTGCAGGTCATGTTGAGAGCAAACAGTCAGCCACTGCTAGTCATGCTGATACCGTTGAGAAAACTGGTCGTTCGAAGCATCATCTTAAGTTCCCTTGTGTGCTATGCAAGGGAGATCACCTTACTCATCTGTGCCCTGCTATCCCAGAGGTGCGAAGAGTGTGGTCCAAGACTCATGTATTTTCTTCTGAACACCCTATAGTTTCTCAACATCCTACTCAACCTTTGGTTGATCAAGTGGTCGAACAAATCTCAGATTTGGTCGATCCCACTCTTCTTTTGGAGAGTGTTCCTCATGTGATTGAACCAATGTCATCTTTGGTCAATCCCACTCTCCCTTGAGAGAGTGATTTTCATGAAGCGGTTGAATCGATTCCAGTATCGATCAATCCCACTCTTCCTTTGGAGAGTGAAGTGTCTACTAGTCACATTCTCTTCACTGC
>LPNX010688241.1:241221-293022 GCA_001517045.1 Pseudotsuga menziesii
GAGTTACCTCGTGTTGGATGATGAAGGATGTCTTAATGCCTTCCTTCCAACGGATCTCTTCCTATCGACTGCAACACATCTTGCTCTGGGAATGAGATTTAGAGTTTTATGGCAGTACCTTGGGAATTGTTGTCCTCAATGGAAATTTCCCTCACTATTGGGTAGTGGGAATACCTTAATGTCTCCTACTCGATGGATTCTTCAAGTGTTCGACTTCAAGTCCTTGTAATCACACTTGTTAGAATGTACTAGGTACCTTGGGAACCATTTTCATTAATGGTGGTTTCCCTCGCGTTTGTTAACGGTTTTCATTATTGACCGGTAATCAAACGGTTTCCTCCATGTTCGACTTCAACTCTTTTATTCGCATGGTTAGGATTTGTACCTTTTTTTGGGCGGTTTGGATTGAATACCTTGGGTCGACAGTAGCATTGTCATCTTTTGCTATTGCCCAAGCTGCACAAGACCTTGTTATACTTTATATGACATTTTGCTGAGACATAGATCCACCTTGTATTTTTGTGGCTATGATCGATTGTTGAGCATGGATCCAACTTGTTCATTTGTGGCCATGGCTCCTTTATATTTGATATGGCACCTTTTTTCATATTGAGAGACCATGATAGTTTCATCAGTTATACATAGGTTGGATCCGCCTGTATCCTTATGGCGATGTTTTGTATATGGACGTGTATGTTCCAGAGATCAGTTTTTCTGACATTTATCTCTCTTACAGGTACCTTCACTCGATCCTTTCGATCTTGGATTCTCTGCTCTCTCCATACGCAGTTGTTTCCTTTATAATGTATTTCGGCTATCGTCTTCCCCTCTAACCTCACACATTAGGGGGCATCTGTTATACACCAGAATGGCACCTCTCCGTCCGAGTGCCACTTTCCTTATGTCGGTGCGCAAAAGGACACTTATGGATTGAGGTTTTCCTAGAATACTATAGGTTGGCTTATTATGGAATACATTTCTGCCTTCATCTCTGCCTGTGACCACTTTCCCATTGTTTCATGAAAGTCACTGAAAGTCACTGAAAAAACACCTATCTTGGAGGACCCATATCTTGCTTTCTGTAACTCCGTTTGACCTCATTTATACACCGTTGGAAAGGTATTTCAGTTATCTAAAACTTTCCAGAAGACACCAAAGTCTGAAAATGCCCAGAAATACCTTAAAAATGCGTTTTTTGTGTATGCGCGACTCTCCTTATGTGCAACCCGCGCATCACGCACGACTCTTGTGTTTTGCAAGTCGCGCATGCATATATTCACGGGTTTCTCTTGTGTAAACCTGTGTATCATGCACGGGTTTCTCTCCTTCATAGCCGCACATCTGTTTCTCAACATTAAAACATAAAAACACGCCTTTTGAGTTAGTTTGGATAGTTATACAACTGACTCCTTCAGTTGTAACCACTTTGGCTTCGCCCCTAATTCTTCTTCATCATATAAATAGAGGTATGGAGGTCCATGAGTGGGGACTTGGAATTTCTGCATTGTTATGCTGGAGGAATCGAGACTCTCTTTGCCCACACCTTTGCCCTGGAGGTCTTCCCCTTGTGTTGCAGAGCTTGGAGGCTGAGTTCTTTGGAGAAGAGAAGTAGCAGATCCAGATCAAGGTTTCGTGAGGTGCCAACCTGAAGAGAAGGTATAATTGTACTTGTTTTCAGGATTAATAAAGATGTGATGTCCTTCTTCTTTCCAAATCATTGTTCAATGTGTGATTGAATCTTTGTTTCTGATCATGTGATGATGTTATTCAGATCATTTGTTTATGTTTATTTGATTATCATTGTCTTATATGTGTTCATAATGGTTCGAGGAAGGTATAACTTGTTTTGCAGGTCTCTTGGAGCGAGAGGAGCAAGAGGAGGATTGAAGAGAAAGCTTGGACCAGCCTTCATTTTATCAGGTGTGGACCTTTCTCATCTCTGAAACTTGCTGTTATATGCTTGCTAAACATTGTGCATCTCTCTTTCAACCCCAGTACGTTGATGGCCTCTTAAACCCTAGCCATAGGACACTTTCCTTTACAACAAGTGGGTAGGATACTTTTATGAGAGATCTATTGAAATTAGACCTCTTGGTTAATAATTTAGTCAAATTCACCCAAAAATTGCACTTAGTCTCATTCACAGAATGAATACTGCATTAGCATTGAAAACATCTTAGTTTAACACTTTTTGCAAGAATGAGCCTAATCCTCAACCCCTCCTTCAAAACTTTGGTAGCGTTCTCTAGGCTCTCAAGGAAACATTTCAAGAATCAAGTTGCAGCACAACAAACAACATCTATATAGGATTAGGCTCATTCTTCATAAATTCTTGTCCCCCAAACACATATGTAGAGCTGCAAGGGGTACGTACCTCCGCTTACAATGGCCGCCAACCAACAACAATTATGACACAATATTATTTAGAAAGGTCCATGTTGTGTTGTTTTTCTCTTCAAATTCAGCTTTAACATTTATTTGCACTGAATTATGCTTCGAAGTCCTCAAGAAAATGGAATGCACATCTATCATCAAGTCAAACACAACTTGTACTTGTTTGGTTGATTGGTTGAGAGGATATTCCCAATTATTTTAGTATGAAGAACCATGAAATATAGAAAATGATCGTAAGGTTTTACTACAATACTATGGAGCTTGGATGCATGGTAAAATTCCTCTTCCACGGTGGTAGGAATATCAGCTAGAACATATGCTTTTAATTGTTGAAAACAAATCTTCTGTGCAATTATTGCATGGAAATTAAATTGATAGTCCATAGATCTTTCACATAAATTGCAAAGGAAAGGCGTGATTCCATAAAATAATATAGTCCAAACTATCATGTCCTTTGTAGATCCACCCTTACTTGTGTCTATAGGTTTAGAATCTAGATTCCCTAACATCAATGTAATTTCTTAGCAAAATAATATTTTTATTCAACACAGATCATGGAATAGTAGTTAGGATGCCCCTCAACAGACATAATCTACCAAAATCTATGTGATGTTGAACTTCTTCATCCAAATCCCTCTTGAAAAGTTTTGTAAACTGCTTGATCTCTTTCAACTCAGTGAAAACCGAAGTTAGGGTCTGATATTCATGTGGCTTATTAAAGGAAACATAAAAACAGAATTACTTGCGAAAAGAGGTTAATGTTCTTAGAGAAATGATATAAAAAGACAACTGGAATCCTGCAAAAACTTGAGAAAATACTCATAACTATGTAGATATGAAGACATTTGCAAACGTGGAGAAGAATATATTAGGCTATAGGAATTCAGCAAACCATTATAACTGAATGTCTGTTTGACTCATATGGACTTTTATAATATGCTATTTTTTATTTTTTATGTTTGTTTGTGCTAAATTTCTCATCTTAGAGATCTGTCTTCCTTTATGTTTTCTGACAAGATAGTTTTGGCTTGATAGAAAACAAGTACTACTCACCTCAGTTCATCAGGAGAGGACTCTTTTACTGAGAATCGGGGAGACCCAATTGAATGGGAGAATGTAACTTTCCATGATGTGGTCCGTGGACTATTTTGTTTTCAAGATTAATATATTGAATATGTTGTTTGTTGTGTTTTATTTTGTTAACATTATATGTTTTCTAATATCATGCTTGGAGGGCAGTAATGATTATCCAAGCTATCTATTGTTGGAATTATTGTGCCTGTGTGCTTTCTAGCAGCTACTTAACATTGTTGAAACTATACCTAGTGATGCTTAGTGGATTTATTATTTTAATTGCACCTAGAGGTCCCTATTATATATCAATACCATTGCACCTTCCAACACTTAGTGATAAATAAATATTACCTTTGCAACAACATTATTGTTACAATACCCTGGTTTTCATCCTTGAAATGCAATATGTTAAATCATGTGTTATTTGTAAATGATGAGGTTATGTGACAGGTGTCAATATTTGCAGGTTGAGTTATAATGGTGCCATGTTGTAGAAATGTTAAATGCATTGTGTTATCTCCACAACCTACACTCAAAGATATTTAAGTCCCTGAATGAAGTGCAACCCTAGGGCTACATAGGAATGTTGCCCAGTGTCACCACATCAACTCTTTTACTCGCTTTAGGTTGGCTCTCCTCTAGCACAAGGGGTGAAACCCGAGGAAAGATGTTTTTGATATACTTATATTGAAGGCATGGTAGATTTCCAAGATTAATGCATATCCAATGGGTGATGAAGTCAGGATCAATAATCAAGGGGGTTTGAACTTATATGAAAAGAGGTGTGGTTAGGCTATTATAAACATGCTCTAGAGTCTAACAAACCACATGGATTTACTTCACTATACAGAAAATTAAAAGAAGGGCCTACTAAAGATGCTCCTCACAAGTACAAAATCAGCCAAGTAACAACATGCAGCCATGGATAATCAAAGGAAAGCCACAAATAAAACCATAAAGGAAGTAGACCACAATAGGAAACCTTTATATAGGTAAGCAACCAACAATACATCATTCTATATTTAAATTTGACCATAAGATCAAGAGATCCTAACTTTCTACACTTAACCTTTGAACCCTAGTTAGGGCATCCCTCCAAATAGAATGAACAGCCCTAACTGAGACTTCACAGCAGCAAATACACTTCAATGAATATATGATTACTGAAAAATAAAGGGAGGATTTCATCTCTATCCCAATGTTTCTTCTCGGAGTAAAAATTGTTAAAAAAATTTAGCACATGGTAATGGTCCTAGGCTGATTTCTAACCTACCTATTTAAGAAAACATAAAACTGAAATCTCTATAAAAACTGCTATTTGATTTTTACTAGGAACTGAAACACATCAAGGTGAAGAAAGTAGAAGCAAACACACATATTTGAAACTCAGATCACATCATGGTTTACTAATCTTGAAATTAGGAACTACTTTGAAAGTTTCAAAGTCTACTTCACCACTGTTTTCTCATTTGAAAAATGAATTAATAAACTTGTCCCCTGACACATGCACAACAGTGCCTTAAGGACCTTGTGCAAAAAAAATGATCATTCTAACTAGCATGGTGGTTCAGCTTAATGACTCCTTCAAAGCATGTAAATCAAGATCTAGAAACCAATTAAAATAGATTCAAGTTCTATTCATAAGAGAGACATTTTGGTGACAGATTAACTATTCAACACCAAATGAGAGGAATTAACTGGATAAAATATTTTTCATAATAGGTTGTCTTTGGAAACCAGTATCAATAAGTGATATGGAAACCGAAATACCATTGAACACAACAATTTGTTATCATGTGTTATCCAAGTTTTAACCCCTGAATTATAAAATGTTAACTCATGGATTATTTAAATGGTGTAGTTTATGTGACAGAAGTCAATCCATGTGTCAACTGGGTCTGGCTCAAGTGGTAGAGAAGTTGTCCTCCCCACCCAATTTGAAATCCCACTTGTGACATGATCACACTTTACGAGCTGATTGTTGAATGGGGCTATTTGTGAGCTAATTGTTGATTTGGGGATGGCAAGATTTCAACAATTTCATTCTCACTTAGGAGCTAGAGGGTGGGAGCATGGAAACTTGGAAAAAAAGACAGAAGTCATGTGGCCTGAGTTAAATGACACCATGGGTGGTGTGACTTGATAATTGTTCTTTGAAGGTATGACCTTTCATGCCCATGCTTCTTCACAAACATTTCCCATCAATCATTGACTCAATGATCTTTTAAATGTTTCCCCATGCTTCTTGGGATGGGCACACATGTCTTATGCAAACTCTTGTCGAAAAATCATTATTCACCATTGCCATGGAGAATACTTACTCCATTCGAATTGGGAACATTATCCTCCTTGTTCTTGAAGAAACCTTGTGTGGAGCCATGGCTATTTATGCCTTGAAATGTCAATACTGTTTCAAGAAAATTATGACTTGCAAGAGCCTGTGAGGTCCGGGGACTTGCTGTGTGAATTCAAAGAGGAAAAGGGATGGTAAAGAATGTCCATGGTA
Organism: Pseudotsuga menziesii; assembly: GCA_001517045.1. Lineage (NCBI taxonomy): Eukaryota > Viridiplantae > Streptophyta > Pinopsida > Pinales > Pinaceae > Pseudotsuga > Pseudotsuga menziesii. The sequence continues at coordinate 247,196 of LPNX010688241.1, forward strand.
GCTTAAGAATACACCACAAACCTGCAACCACATTAGTGCTTCTTATGGACTATTTTGGTGAAGTGTTTCTCATATGGGTCATTCACAGTAGGAAACCACCAGTGTTTAACTCTTTCTTCCTACACTATAAGGGAAGAAGATCCCTGAGGGGCTATGGAGCAGAGAAAGGGATGATTTTCCTTGTGATGTGAAGGAGAAGAAAGTGCCATCATGGACTGATGGCTGGATGAGGGACTGGAGTGCTCAATAGTGAGGATATTGATTATGTCATGGGAGTAGTGAGTTGGGCTGAGTGAGATTATTGCTCTTCAGCAACCAGTTTGGTGGACTTCACTTGAAAACAAATAATTATTCCATAATCAGCTTTGTGTGGAATGCTTGTGTTTACATATGTTTGATAATGGATAATGAATGAATTCCATAAATATGCATGTTATATCTGCTGCTAATTGTTGTGCATATGGATTTGTTCATAAAGGAAGAATTTTCATATCAAGTGCCCCAATGGCCAAAGAAAGGCATCCCGGTACATGACATTTCATTTGAGACATACAATTTGAAAACACTGAATGAGTAATTCATCTGGGAGAAAAAAGTTCATGATAGGCTAGCATTGATAACTGCATAAAATGTTTTGGACATATTAATTATCAACCTTCATTGAACACAAAAGGAGATGGGCTTATTCCTTCTCGTTAAAATACAACAACAAGAGAAGCAAGAAATACTTTGACAAAAGGTAGCCATTAAAATTAGTATCTATGCCAAATAACCTATTCCTTCAATCCATGTCAAATTTCATAATTATTAGGAATTTCCTTTAGCAAGATAGACAAGGCTGGTAAATTTGCTAGAGGAATAGTGAGCTAAAAATTGGGCACAACCAAATGAGTATAACTTCTTTTGCAACATATCTCACAACAGAAAGAGATTAAATATTTAAAAAAACATACAGAATCCCTCCTGATGACAAATGGACCAACATTAGAGTTTCTAGGAACACTGTAGTGCCCTGAGATTCATTTTTTATTACCCTTTGTCTGGTCTATAACCTTGAAACTCATGGAAAAGGTAACAAATGCATACTTGTATTCCAGCACTTTTGATAATCATGAATCATGATCCATGTGTTGCTTTGCAAATAACAGTTGTAAACAATGCTATATATAACATGCCATGTAATGGATTGTGTTCCATTTGTATGCAACTACGCTACTTATAAGAAATAAGCATTATTTGGAATAGGAAAGGAATTATAAAGTTAGATAATGTATTCATGTAATGTATACATTCCATGTAATGTACCTACATAATAACAAAAGGCCCAATGGACTTAGTGTACATGATCGATTAATTTGTCCTACCTTCCACATAATGCACCTACATCATAACAAAAGGCCCAATGGACTATACCATATTACAAAAGGACCCCAATTGTCAAATTGAGAGGGTGCCTGCAAAATATTGAAACTTTAAGTTCTAACCAAGTTGTCTTGCATTGTAGTACTAATGGTAAGAAGATAAAAGATAAGTAAAATTCCAATAAAATTAGTTAGTGGTAATAAAATCAGTTCACACCTAAGTTTAACACAATTGAAAGTCTGAAACATAACACAAAGCATAAAGAGAGAGTACAGTTATCAGTATGCAATGTGTACATACTCAATTAACTACTAGAGTCTGATGCTCAAGTCATGCACTGTTTGTATAGTGGATGGTCAGGCATCTTTAGGGAAAGTTGTATAACCAAATCCAAAGCTTCCCAATATAGAACCTTATCAAAGGTTAGTGTCATCAAATATGCCTTCATCACAAATTTTTTTTCCATGCTTTTTGCAAGATGGACTTAAAAGACAATCTTTAACTTGGGGACTTGAATGCAACATAGAGATTCTCTCTAGGGACACCTCTGGCTAGGACAAATAGAGCCAATTGGTGAGATGTGTTTGTTCGAGTTCATTTTGAAAATTGATAGCATGCATTCAGTCCTAAGTATTGATACTATTGCTAATGGAAGTTGGTTTTCAATGAAACAAATAAGAGTATCACATAAAATGGTTTTACTTGAAACGCTTTGTTCATGTGGCTTTTGGGGTCCTGAAATATCCTTTTGGTGTGTAGTGATTTGTGCCATAACTACTAAGTTGCATACACTTTACAGAATTGAGCTAGGATGCATGCAACTTACTTAACTGATGCATGCAAAACTTAAATTAGAAACATAATGCATGCAAACTTGATGAAACTAAAATATGGGGACTCAGGCAAAGAAGAATGCTTCACGGTGAACTATTGGCCAGGACACTAATCCCTAGAGTGCCTAGCATTGATGTGAGCACTCAACCTTATTTCTAGACCATAGCTTGATGATATTTTCCTCATTGGATATTACTCTTTGGCACTCTGTTGGTTTTATTCTGGGTGTAAGTTATAGTATTCAATAGCCATGGAGCTCATTAGCAATTATTTCCCAAGCTCTGTAAATGGAAAACAGGGGGGAAACAATTATTTCTACTTGGAGTACAACTCTGTAAAAAACATAGTAATGAAGCTTCTATGGGCATGTATTTTCAAATTTAAGTTTTAACTTAGAAAATAGCTTTAATGATGGTAAATTGTTGTTCTTGTGGGAATTACTTTCAGAGTTTAATTTCTCTTTGCAAATTGATTTGGGGATGAGTTTAAGTGACCATTTATTGAGTCACTAAAGTTGGATTCTATTTATTTTCAAATGCATTTATTGTGTCTATTGTTGAGATTTTCCCTGAAAGTACCTTTTGGACGTTCTCTGTAGAAGAATGATCATCATTCCTGTTTGTGAAGGTTGAAAAAGTTCCACTATTCAAGAGTTGATTCTTTTGGAGTTGGTTGTTGCAACATATTCAAAGATTTGTTCATCAAAAGGGAACCCCCCTACAGAGTTTCTTCATATTTTTCCTACTGATTATCTACAGATACCACTTTTTCATTTTCATAACTTATAAATTAAATGAGAGCATCATTTTTTTGAACAAAATGGTGCCCAGCTTTGTTAGGGTCCTATTCTTCCTCTTCCCTTCTTACCTGCTCTGCAGCAGAAGGAAATGCATTTAGGGTCTATTGGTGAGTGTCCAACATCAGAATGTGAAAAAATAAAGGATCAGTGTTGATTCATGTTGATTACAATTGAGAATCTTAAGAAAGCCAATTTGATTCCTCGAGTTGATGGCTCTACCATTGTCTCTCTTTCTGACGATAGAGATATCTAGTGTTGCAAGCAATATTTGAAGGAAGACAAGTATTTGCTTCTCCATGAGGTTGGGTGCAAAATTATTGTTAATAGATTTATTAATGCTGAAGAGGTTGGGTGCAAAATGATTGTTGATAGAAAAATGCATGATAAGTTTGTTGGCAGTGCATGATGCAATTTACAATCTGAAAAAGAAGTAACAAGGCCAGTGATGTCTAAGTTATATCATAGCATCTATTGCACAGATATTGGAGCACACCTCCTTTAAAATTCCATCATAAGGACTCTAACATTGCTTCCTTACAGACTGATAAACACACCTCATTTTGATATCTACTATTTTTTAACCTCCTGAGTAATGACTGTGTGCATGAAAATATGGTTTGTAGTATGGTACTCCAAGTAGAAATTTGCATGTCCTTTGGCCCTTAGTCACCTTCTTTCAAGTTTGGTACTCTTCATATATAAACTGGTTACATATCCTTGTATAAAGGGTAAATTATAACCACTTGTTATTCTCAGGAAACATTCTAGGTGGAAAATAGTCATGGATAATGTTTTATATAATCTTCATACCATGTTGGTAAACTCAGTATAATTGGTGTTGTTAGGTATTATTATAATTCGATTACTCCAATTATGTATTGGATCCGGGATACCATTTTCATATGTCATTTTCAATTAGGGATTTAAGACTGCTTGTTGTTGTTATTCATACCCATATATTAAAGTAAATATGACCGGCTCGATCTCTACATTGTATGATAGGCTCAGAAAATTAAATAAGAAATAGAGTGATTTTCTATATGAAGTCTTTGAGTTGAATAACAGTGAAAATATAATCTATTAGCTTGTTTTAATCTGATGGAAGAGTAAGTCATCTGTGTAAATCTTTATCTTACATGGAATTGAATTTGAGTTTAGCAATCGAAATCTAGATAATCAATGGGAATCTATAAACATGAGAATTGTGTGTGCAGATGCTGAAGGGATTATACACATAGAATCTATGTTACATGTAGTGATTGATATTATGCTTGACATTGTTACTCTAATTTCTATACATTGTTAGCTTTGTATAACAAAGAAAATATGAAGGATAAGTGTTCCATCTAATGTGTTTTAATGAATATAGAGCATCTCAGTTTCCTTTTCAAAACGATAGGTTATGCTAAATACATAGATTCATTTATTGGATATTTCAAAAGCTAGGCATTTTGGCTAAATATACAAAGGATCATTTGCAAGTTGTACAACTTGGGACTAGAATTCATTGATATATTATTCATTTCTTCATTGATGTGATATCAATGCTTGTTATTTCAAGTTGGTGAATAAGAAATTACAAAAATTGTGTTAAAAATGGGGCATTATATACCTATTTAGTACACACCATTGGAGACCTTTTTCATCATATAAGGCAATGATCCTTTATGTTACATAGAACAAAGTCTACATATGTGTATGTCATGAATGTTGGGATTTTACGCCATGATTTATGTCATGCTTGTTTGAATTATGTGGATTGTTTTCCAAAAGAATAACGTGGAGCATAATCTCTGATTCTATTAGTTTATTGGTTTGTCAAGATTCAGGTCCCCACATGTCCGCTGGACCATTAAGGGACGAGATAACAAGTGGAGTCCCCACTTGCCCTGAATCTAGTCAGTGCAGTTGTGTTTCATTGACACCTTCCAGTTGTATTAGTGTTATACCTCCTTCGGGGAAAGAGTCAATTAAAAGTCATTGAAAGAGTCAATGAAAGAGACAATTAAAAGTCATTGAATGAGTCAATGTAAACACTCATTGTAAGTCGGGTCAATATAAATTGATAATGTGCCATTGTATTAATTTTATATCATTTTTCTCATGCAAGCTTCACTTCTGGTTTCTATATCGATTTGGAATTTCAATTTTGGAATATTAAGTAAGATTTCAAACATGGATTGTGGAAAGAAAAATAAAACATGAAAACAAAAGGATGTAATATCATATTTTCAGAAGCCTCAGTCCAATAATCCACATCCTATTCATGCGTCAAGATCTCTTGAGCAAGGTATCGGTGAGAGAGATGTCAACACTTTTGAGAATGCATATGCAACCCATACAATGGATGGTAGAATACATTCCTATGATGATCAAAGTGAGACAAATGCATTTCCATCTGAAATTAGTAGTTCAAATGTTGAAGATTTTTCATTGCAAGGTGACACAGTGCATTCATGGAAAAGGAAAAAGGGCCAATGGGATGCAAGGAGAAAATTCAAAGCTGATTGGGTCTCAAGATACCTATGTATTAAACCAATACCTCCAGCAAATGAGAATGAGACCCCACGAGAAGTTAAATGCATTTCATGTAGTTGGAAACTTGGCAACGCGGTGAAATTACAAATGATGTTAGACACAATCAAGAAGCATGTTGGGAAGGTGTATGAGAAGAAAACTGCAAATGATGAGAATAAATCTACTGCCAGATGGAAATTTGTTAGCGAATGTCGACATCTCCAATTTGAAGTGGAATATAATGAATTCTTACTAAATAAGAAAAAACTCGAGGAAAGTGGAGGAACCATCAAATCTCAATTTGGAAAGATGATGGAAACACATTTCTTATCAAATACAATACAATTAAGCACTGTATTTCACCTCCTATCTAATGGTCGTCCTATGACAGATTATCCAAAAATGACGAAATACCTATCTTTTATTCAAGTGCCAAATTTTCCATCTTCTCATTGGTCTTTATCGAGTGGTTGGGAATGGGGAAAATATCTAGCTCAAGTAGAAAAGGACGATATGAAAGAGAAGATTGCAAATGCTACATTTTTGTCACTGTCTTTGGATGAAGTTACGGCTATTGATAATACTTCATGGATTTGCACAAGCATTTATATGGTGAATGACCATATCAGGCATTCCTATCTACTTGGAATTCATAAAATGACCAAAATTTCCACAGCAGAAAATATTTATGAACTTGTTATTGATAGTTTGAAGGAAATTGGTGGTATGGATCATTCCATGATTGCAAAAAAGTTAGTATGTGTTGGAGCAGATGGAGCATCAGTAATGCAAGGACAAAGGAATGGCCTTTGTGCTAGAATGCAACTCTCGGCTTCAGCGTATATGCTCAGTATTCATTGTATGCCTCACAGGATGAATCTTGCATTTAAAATAGTGAGCAAATTTCCATTGGTTTCAAAGGTAGAATATCTTGTACGTGAGGTTCATGCATACTTTTGTCGGAGTCCCAAACGATTTTTAGAATTTAAATTTTTTTCTGATGGTGTTACAAATGGAAAAAAACTATTAAAAGATGTTGATACAAGATGGATATCATTGAAGGGACTAGCTGAAATACTATTCAATGAATATGCATCCTTGGTAGGGGTGATGTTTGAACATCGCTCAAGTGTAGAAAAAGCTCAAACTCTTCTATTTCTACTAACTGATATAAAGACATTATTAAATTGGATGGAATTATTCCTATGCTTCATGAAATGAATAACCTCGTGAAGATGGCTCAGAGTCACACGATGTATATTGCTAAATACACAAGAGCAATAAAATTAACATGTCTTGCATTGGATAATTTGTATATTATGGAAGATTCTTTTACAGATTTAGCATTTACAAATTGGAGGAAGATTATCAATATAGAAAATGATGATTTTTTTTTAAGTTTGATGAAAAAAGGATGCTATGTATGGCAATTCGTGGGCATATGGTTCCCTTTTATTATAATGAAAAGATAGGAAGATCCACCAAACAGTGCTCCATCTCAAGAGAACGATTTCACAATGTTGTAACTTTAGTGAGAGACAACTTGAAAGAAATTGCAAAATCACTATCATCAGAGATAAGAGAATGGTTTCCTCGAGATGAATTGTTGGAGGCCATGTCTATCATATACCCTCAATATTGGGACCATAGTCAAAATGAAATTAGAAGCTGACTTTATAAAGAAAATCAACATTTTGTAGAGCCATTTTTGTCAAGAGGCCGAGATATAAGGAGAACATATTCAAGGTATTTTAGATAAAGAAAAAATGGTAGATCAATATCAATGCTTTGGTAAAACAATGTGGGACCAATTTTCTCCGTTGGATAGTAAAGAATATGATGCAATTACAAGATTATGGACTAAGCTCAGTGGTAGCGAAGTGCTACAAGAAAGAATGTCATAATATTTCAAATTAGCAGATTTATGTCAAACCATGATTTTGGGATCAGTGGAGGATGAGAGAATGTTTAGTGCACTGACATTCTTGAAGTCAAAGTTGAGGAACAAGCTTGATAAAAATGTGGATACATGCTTAAGATTATATGTAACAAAGTATGAGGTTGACAATTTTCCATATGAAAGAGAATTAGTTCTTTGGCGATCAGATCATGAAATAAGGGGAGAAAACAATATAACAAATATCTCTAATGAACTTGATGTGGAAAATGAGGACCAGATCCAGGATGTCGAAAATGTCGAAAATGAGGACCAAGGCCAAAATGTGAGGTGGAAATTGGATTTCACCTAAGATTGTATATGATCTAATACACATTAAGGACTCTTGAGTCTTATTTTTGTCCCGATGTTCCATGTACCCTTGCCAGTGATCACTATCTGTGAATTTGAGGTCGTGTTTTAGGTAAAAATAGATTCTACATTGTACTTTTTTGTTGTAACATTGATGATTTGAGCTACATTACCTTCATGCAGCTTATTTTAATATTGATCTTTTGATATTAACCTCTTACATTGTCTCTTTCTTGTATGTGACAGGAATTGATGGTGGAATTTGAGAAAGCTAGGCCTAGGAGCTATCTCTTCACATAGATAGTGTCCTAACATTAAAGGATAAATAACTAATTTGACAACACTTTAGCTAAGCAAGAATGAGCTCATTCAAGTACATGAAACCATGTTGGTGTTTAACAGGAATATCTTGACAAATTTTTATGGTTTGTTTATTCCTTTTGTTTGAAGCATTTTGTCGCTTTTTGAAGTTTGTGTGTATTTTGGTTAAATATTGTGTTAGTCCTTTGAATGCTTATAGTTCTCATTTCATGCTTGATTTAGCCATTTGTTGTAGCTTGAATCAAGATTGGTTTTAATCGGTTTCCATTGATTCAGTGTTTGAGAAAAGATATTTTTATTACATTTTAGTTGCATGAATTAATTGTCTTCACTTTTTCGAATCTTGATTCTTTTATGTTGATTACATATTTTCTTTGTAATTACTTATCATTATTCAAAAAAATAAATGAGCTCTACATAGCTAAGCGAAGAGAAAAATGGTCTATGCACTAGGTTCCTATGAATTTGTTATAGGATACCTATTGGAACGAGACCAACATTCATCTAATGCAATAATCAATTGGCATAATTACAATGCATAATTGTATTAGCCTTTAGTGACAACTATTCTTCCAAAAGACTGTCATTATCAACCAAAGATCTTGTGATGTTGTTTGTACTTCATTGATGGTACTGATTCTCTATTGTTTAATTCCTGTATATTGTTGAGGCTGTTGCTTTGCTTTCTTTTGAGCTGGGTTGTAGTCTTGATCGGGCTGCTAAACCTTACTAAACCTACCTAGGCTGATATGTGACTGTATTGACGACTCTATGTTGGGTCGCGACATTTGTGACCTTGCTTGACCTTGTGCGCTATTGTAGATAGGGCCATGAATTTTTGGGCTTCTATATATGTCTTGTGAACCTTGTGGGCTTCTAGATTTGAACCATGAACACTTGTTAAATTGTTAAATTCATCCGTCACTATTTAAAGGATGTTTTTATTAAGTTGTGATCATTGTGAGACCTCTAAGTTTGAACCGTAAATTTCCTAAGGTCTGTTCATCCTATTAGAAAGGGATGCAATTTTTTAGGCCTATTTGGAGTAGGTTATGACTGCTGGTTGTTTTGACATGTTGATATAGGTTTATAATAATGAATTAGTAGCTCCATAATAGTGATAGATCAGATCTGAAGCAGTCCCAAATTGATGTGTGTTCAAGTGGTGATAGGGGGGTTGGTTTTTGATGGGATTGCGACTCCCTGACCATTTGCTGGATGGACAGGATGAATTTGTATCTCATTTGTTGTTCTCAAAGTCCCTATCCTCTCTGTTCCTCATTTTTGGTCTATCAGTTCAATTATTATGGAGTCATAAAGAATGCCAAATAGAATCCGAACCCCAATTCATCGGTAGTCTAGTATCTTGTGCTTTTTCTTAGACTGTGTATTTCAATGATTTTCAAGGTCATACCTACTTCAATTTATAAGGTATTCATATATTATGATGGATCTAGATAGAAACAGGAGATAACCTACTTGTGATGTTGAGTTGGGACTTTTATAATTATATCTACATTGTGGCTCTACCATTGCATTGGGAAACTTATTGACAAATTCATTATTTTTACTTATTGAACAAGAGGGGTATTAATGTTTGAGTTGGGACTTTTTAATTGTACCTACATTGTGGCTCTACCATTGTGTTGAGAAATTTATTGACGAATTTTATATTTTTACTGATTGAAGAGGAGGGGTATTAATGTTGAACGGAATCCCAACAGAGGGATATGCCACTGAAGTGAGATAGTTTGCAACATCACATAGATAACAGCTGCAAGTCAATATTGAGAATATATTTCATTACTGTAAAAAAAAGATTGTTCCCTTGGAGAGCAATTTACTCATCACTTGGAACAATAAATATGCTTACATTCTTCTCAATAGATCTTACTCACTGTCTTCTATATGCCGATGAGCAAGTTGTGCATGACCCATAGGAGATCAGTGTGTGTGGTGATAAAGGTTCCCTCCTTGGCCTCAGGTCCTTCTTTCTTGGACTAAGGATACGCTGCTTTGAAGGAAAATTTTGGCTGTTAGATTCCCTCCTTTTCCAGAGGGGAGTCAGCTGCAAAGTCTCCATCCAATGTTCCATATTTGAAGGGTATTAATCTAGGTTCTTCAATTAAAGGTGCTTCTCTTCTTTAAACGATATAAGTTAAAGATGTGGTTATATCTATCAATGACTCAGTTGTCAACCCCAAAATTTGTCTCATGCTAGAAGATTCATAATGGAGATATCAGGCTCTATCCATGTTCAGAAAGTATCATCAAAATAAGGTTGTAATAACATTAAATCCTTCAAAGATGAGGCTATGACTGCTGGTTGTTTTGACATGTTGATATAGGTCTGTAATAATGAATTAGTAGCTTCATAATAGTGATAGATCAAATATGAAGCAGTCCCAAACTGATGTGTGTTCAAGTGGTGGTAGGGGGGTTGATTTTTGATGGGATTGATACTCCTTGACCATTTGCTAGATGGACAGGCTAAATTTGTCTCTCATTTGTTGTTCTCATGGGGATTGATTTTATATCTACATCTTTTATCAAACATAGACACACTTCTTCCTTTTCAAATATATGCTTATATATCTTCTGCACAATCTTCAAAACTCTGTGAAAATTGAAGGAAGAAACCCCGTTGTTCAAATCTTTCATCCTTTTATCCCACCAACTGTTCAAACCCCTCTAGACTTTCAAGCTCCTCCTTGTGTTATGAATCCACCTAGACAAATGGTTGCTAGGTTTTCTCCATTCATCATAGGAGACCTATTGGCATGAGACCAGCATTCCTCTAATATAATTGGGATAATTTTCATATTGTAGGTACTAATTCCCAAAATACTTTGAAATAAGTGGAACCAATCCACTATGTGATTAATTGATCTTCTTTGTTCCCTCAATGTCAGGATTCTTTTGCAATTATATGTCTAGTTAATAACTGTTGGAACTGAATTGTATGCCTATGTGCAACTCAAGATATCTTTAGCAACCATGCTCCTACAAATTTCAATAGCATCCTTAAATAATTGTTTTTGTTGCTCTGCATAGAGCCTAGGTGCTCCAAGAACTGTCTTCTTAATCTCAACTGATTCATGATCATTAATATATGCTGACGTCACAAACCTCCTTTGTTGATTGCATTTGTTTTATCATGGATGGATGGCTTAGTATGATGCCTTGGAGTCTAGATTGGTAGATCTTTGGTTCATGTGATGGTGACATGGATCATTTGTGATCTCATTTGATATGGATGGAGCTCTTCAATCCCTCAGCAGTTCTATGGATGATCGAAAGCAAACCTAGGCATGTTGTCCTATTTAATCCTCATACATGAATCAAAATGATTTCTGGGCACATTCCTTGATGACCTGGGTATATGTTGAGCCTCCTAACAACCTAATTAGTTGATTTGGGATATTTTGGGAAGTTCTGGTATTTGTTAGCCTCAAACAACAATAGATCAAATCTGTCTCAGCCTTCAAATAACCATAAATCAAGAAAATCCAAGTATTGGTTTGTTTTGGGTACATTTTTGACAATTTTATGCATCATACCAATGGTAAAGTGGCCAAAACTTAGACCTGTGCACTTTTGAAAATGAGTAGTAGTAGTAAACAATGGATATTTGGGAAATAAATCCATGTTGTTGGGCACATACTAGGATCTAAAAGCAGACGAGTTAAATTCAAATTACATGCATCGTATTATCCCATCTTGGTTAGACCCATTTGAATTAGTGTGCTATGATCCTGAGGTAGAAGATACAAAAAGGGTGGCATTTCTGATATTTGTCCAATTGCTGGTTTTTATCCATGACAAAGTACTTAATAGGCTGAACTTGTACATGTCCCCAAAGCTAGGACCATTTCTGTCTGGGAACAATCCTATTCGCCCATTTAAATGGGGTTTTGATGAATGTACATGGCACCAAATAAAAAATACTTAGGCGAGTTAAATTCAAATTACATGCATCATATTATCCCATCTTGCTCAGACCCATTTGAATTAGTGTGCTATGATCCTGAGGTAGAAGATATAAAAAAAGGTGGCATTTCTGGTATTTTTCCAGTTGTTGGTTTCTATCCATGACAAAGTACTTAATAGGATGAACTTGTACATGCCCCCAAAGCTAGGACCATTTCTATGTGGGAACAATCCTATTCTCCCACTTAAACGGGGTTTTGATTTGGTTGCTTTTGATGAATGTACTTGATTCTTGTCTTTATTTGATGCTCAAGTATCTAAGGTTTTAATATGCAGATTTGATGAAGCATTTTCAAAAAGACCCAAAGCTACATAGAATACATAATCAGTGGTCATTGTGAGAGAAAATACTTCAAAGTTCAAACTATGCCCATATTTGGAATTTAGTTTGTTTATTTCCACTAAACTTGCCCAAATCTGTTGCAGCATGGGACTAGGATGCTTAGACTTGCTAGATATACTTAGAATTGGACCAGATTTGGACTTAACTCTGCTTGGGATCAAGGACAACCCTAAATTCACTCAAGATCTTCCCAGAATGTGGAGAAATTAAGATCTTTATTGTTGTTCTTTACTTGCAGATTGACCAGACTTCTTGTTGTTGGTTGATGCTAAATCATGGCTACCACTACAAGGAAGATGCCCACATTATACCCAGGACCGATCTTGTTGATGTTTGGAGGGTTGAGACATGGTTAAAACATACCCAGAACTATCTAGAATGTGCAGAAATGCTAGGAAACAACCCAACATGGAGTGCTGCTACAAGAATTAGGTTTCTTGCTTCCCATAATTCAGAATAAATAGGTTTTACTTATGTTTCCTTCCACAAACTTGTTCCCAATGTGCCTATATTTACCCAAATATGCTTCTTAGTGCTATCCAAGGGCCATAACAATGCTAATTACTGCTAATTGAAGACTGGAGTATGCCCATAATTTGAGATGAATAGGCCATGACTCACAAAACTGCCTAGATATAATGAATGTTTCCATTGCTGAACTATTCTGCTTCAAACAAGGTGCTCGTTCAAGGTCAAACAATCAACATATTCCATGAAGAATTATCACTAGGGCATCATCATCTAGGATCTAGCACTTAGGACCAAATCATTCAATCTCCATCACATACACTCCCTGGATGAGATTATGATGAAGGTGGTCACCCATGCAAAATGGGGCGTAACACCTCTTATTAAACTTGTCATAATTGAAAGATAGTCCAAGCTGCAAAAATCCTTTGATACAGATTGAGCTTGGGGATCATGAAAAACATGCTTGTCATGATTCCATAAAAGATATTGTCCCAAAAAATGCATCATGGAGGGGTGTCCCAAAAGCTGCAGTTACAAATATCACTTCCATGAATAGACAAGTGATGAACATCTCTGTGGTAAAGCGCATTCTTGTCATAAGAAATGTGAAGCGAATGGAATTCATGAAGATATTGTCCCAAAAAATGCATCATGGAGGGGTATCTTAGGAGCTGCAGTTACAAGGATCACTCCCATGAATTGAAAAGTGATGAAAATCTCTGTGGTAATGAGCATTCTTGTCATAAGAAATGTGAAGCAGATGGAATTTGTGAAATTTTCACTGAACTTGTATGACATAAAAGCTCATTTCATAGCACATCTCTGAACAAAATGGTCTGCAAAAGGATTATTGCATTGCCATTCCACCTTTTAAAAGATGTTGTGCATTATTGTAAGGTTAGATGTCAAGCTTGTGGGCATTTTTGTTAACGACCCATCAATCATTCTAGTTTACATAATAAAACTCATGCGGACATGAAGAGTGTCAATTTTTCATCAGATCATGAATTTTGATATCCATTTCCCGAAATATACTCGGGGGGGATCTTGTTGATTTTTCCTGTGCAACATTGAGAGCCATTTGGTCAAGGACCACGATGTGGAACCGGTCTTGCATTCGGGGAAATCAACCTTGTGTTGAGTAGCCATTATGTTGAATGGATACATCTGGTCACAGACTACGATGTGGAACCAATATTGCATTGGGGGAACTCAGCCTTGTGCTGAGTAGCCATTCTTCTGAATGGGACATATGGTCAAGGAACAAGATGTGGAACCATTCTAACACTGGGGGAACTCAGCCTTGAGCTGAGCATTCATTCTCTTGAATGGAGACATTTGGTCACGGGCCAAGATGTGGATCCAATCCAGCACTGGGTGAACTCAGTTGAACTAAGTGGCCATTCTTTGAATAGAGATACCTGATGAACCAGTTCAGGAATGGGGGACTCGGCCAATGGTTGAGGGCCATTGTCCAGGAGAATGGAGGGGCTTGATCAGTTACCAAGTATTTGACCTTGAAGTCAAATGATGCAACCTAGAGCTGAGGGACCTGGTCAGTTACCAGGACATCACTCTAAGCCCTATACCAGGTCTGGGCATGTGAGGCATTCCTTCCCTCGATCTGTGGGCTTTGTCATTTTCTCCAGGGATTAGCTACCCTTGGTTAAGACACATAGTACCTGATCTTAGTGGCACAAGGAATTTGAGATAAAAACATTAGTAATTCTCTCCATTTATGATGATGTGCTTTGAGTGGGTTTGAAGGACACGCTATGACCACTTGTTTTGACCACAGGGCACTTGGAAAAGGTTAAAAGGTAAAAGTAAAAAATACATCAGGACCTTTGGACCACCAAGGAGTCAAAATGAAAGTACAAAAATACCTCCAGAACCACTAAAGGTGAAAGACAAAAAGACAAAAGAATAAAATATTATTATTGTCTTTTTGAGTTTTGGCCCACTTCCAGGTAATTCAAAGGATATAAAAGAAGATCAACTGAATTCATTTGACACACTTGCTTATCATCATTCAACTGCTCTTGGATATTTTCTCTGGAGGAGAGAAAAGGTTCTGGTCTTTTTGGGTTATATGCCCTAGCATGGAGGATTTCCAGCCTTCATCAACAACTAACTACATCCAAACCCTAAGAAACTAGGGCGTCATTGTAGATACCCAAATCTGTTAGGGTATCTTCTTCACTTCTTCACGTGCTAGGGCACTCCCATAAACCCTCATGACAACAACAACAAGGTCACAGGTAGCTCTTATGCATCCTCGGGTAGTCTCCATCCAAGCTTGGTCATGCCCTAAACCTACAAACATGTCTTGGGAAGAACTTTAGGCATCCCTATAGATACCTGTGGGAACATTTGGGCAGCCACCCAGAATCCCACAATGGCTCAAGCTGAAGGCTGAGATCACAGACAACCACAGAGCAAGCTCCAGGAAGCAGACAGCTATTCTAGGAAGCAGAAAAGAGTCTGGGCAGCTCTATTTTATTCACGGGCAGTCAACAGGAAAACTCGAGAAACCCTAACTTTACATGGGCAGCCTGTAAAAAGTCTTAGGCAGTCATACAGAGGTTTGAGTCGGGTATCTCCATATTTGGGTGGTTTTGTTTTAGGTAAAAATAGTTTTTACATTGTACTTTTTTGTTGTAGCATTGATGATTTGGGCTACATTACCTTCATGCATCTTATTTTAAGATTGATGGTTTGATATTTATCTCTTACATTGTCTCTTTCTTGCATGTAATAGGAAATGACATTGGAATTTAAGAAATCTAGGCCTAGGAGCTATCTCTTCACATAGATAGTTTCCTAACATTAAATGATAAATAACTAATTTTACAACACTTTCGCTAAGCAAGAATGGGCTCATTTAAGTACATGAAACCATGTTGGTGTTTAGCACAAATATCTTGACAATTTTTTATGGTTTGTTTATTGCTTTTGTTTGAAGCATTTTGTCGATTTTTCAAGTTCATGTGTATTTTGGTTAAATATTGTGTTAAGTCCTTTGAATGCTTCTAGTTCTCATTCAATGCTTGATTTAATCCTTTTTTTGTAGCTTGAATCAAGGTTGGTTTTAGGGTTTGAGAAAAGATTATTTTATTAACTTTAAGTTGGATGAATTAATTGTCTTCGGTTTTTCGATTCTTTTACGTTGATTGTAAATTTTCTTTGTAAATACTTGTTGTTATTCAAAAAAATAAACGATCTCTACATAGCTAAGCAAAGAAAAAAATGGTCTATGCACTAGGTTCCCATGCATTGATCGTAGGATACTATTGTCACAAGACCAACATTCATCTAATGCAATAATCAATTTGAATAATTACAATGCATACTCGTATTAGCGTCCATGACCATAATTGGCTAGTGGAGGCCAAGATTGAGCATAATGTATGATTCTATTAGTTTATCAGTTTGTCAATATTCAGGTCCCCACATGTCCATGAGACCATTAAGGGACGAGATAACAAGTGGAGTCCCCACTTTCCCTGAATCTAGTCAGTGCAGTTGTGTTTCACTGACACCTTCCAGTTGTTACTTATGAGTCTACATGCTCTATTGATCATGATGTGATTCATGTTATCTGACTAATGTTGTTGTTCCTCTATTTTGACAATATTCTATAAATTAGTGAAAGATTCACCAGTTTTTACAATTTTTTATAATGAAGTTAAATATTCGCCAAGATTTTACAATATCTTATAACTTAGTGAAAGATTTGCCAAAATTTTACAACATTATATAATAAAATGAAAGAATCGCCAAGATTTTACAACATTATATAATAAAATGAAAGATTCGCCAGGATTTTACAACATTGTATAATAAAATGAAAGGTTCACCAAAATTTATATATATATATATATATATATTAATGAAATCACCTTCAAATTTTCCTATATATCGGAGAGATTTGCCCATTTTTTATACATATAAATATAGGGGGGTTCTTAAAATCATCCTCGTTGTGAGGGTGCGTTGGAATAGTCTTATCCTGATTGATCATCTATGATGCTATTTGATGAGAACCATATTTGAAACGTCATGATGTGGTTTTGGAGGCACTCCCCTGCCTTCCCTTCAAACTTGGGAATATCTTAGGGCAATTTGGTTTGCATAGGAGGCCAAAAAGTTTGATGGCGGATAGGGTCATTTGTTGACCAACCAAAATTAGGCAAGTTGAGATGTGCCATGAAAGGGATTTTTGACCCTAGGTTGATGTGAGATGGGGAAACCATGGTGGTGGGGTTTGCAGGTGCATAATGTACCTACATTGCTGGGGGTACTTGTGGCACCATTGTGGATGGGCCAATGCCCCTAATTGTGGTGGGAGGGACAGTGTGGGTGGAAGGGCCACTGCCCCATGTATGAGAGGAGGGGTAGTGTAGGTGGAAGGGCCACTACCCCCATGTGTGACAGGAGGGGCAGTGTATGTGGAAGGGCCACTTCCTACATGTGTTGTAGGTGGGACAGCTTGACTAGTCAATATGGATGGTGGTAGCTGACTTATCACCGTTTGCATAACCATGTTGGGGCCACCTACATGGTTTTTGGTGATAGTTTGTGGTTGGGACATGGGTTCACTAGCAATTTCTATGCCGAAAAATGGATACAGGTTTGCACCAGCCATGCGGCTTGATGGTGCAGTGTGCAGGTCTAGTTCAGACTGATATCGATCTGAATCTGAATCAGAGGCTGTGTGGCCCTCTGATGGTGTGGGAGGTCATCGAGAATGGTCTCGATGATGTCAGTTTAATGACCCAAACTATGGTAGTTCGCCTCTTAGGCATGAAGAAGATCCTGAGGGATCAATTGTGTTAAATTTGAATGTCAAACTAGTGGTAATGATTACTGGGCCCCGGTTTCAATGGCTTCCTATTGGCTATAGGTTTTCACTCAGCCACCAATATTGCAAGAAGATAGTGCTTGGATTTTTCCTCACGGGCATGCTACTCAATCGGTGGGGGTCGTTTCCCATTTCGCTTGGCAATTCCTCTCAACGGCCAGCTACTTTGGGTTTCCCGTGGTACTCCTCACAATGAGTTTCTGGGTTGAGCCCAAGTACTTCCCATGGTTAAGGCAGTCAAGGACTTATGTCCTCAAAGACTGTATATTTTTTACTTAGTGTAAATTTGTAAATTTTATTGGTTCTCTAAGCGTCATGAACTAAGTTGGGTTGATTTATATGGTATGGTGTGTATGTCATTTTGTTTTTCTGTTATATCTGGTGGCTATCAATGGTTTATGAATATTCCGTAGAGTTCATATCATTGCGGATGAAAGCAGTCAATCATAATCATAAATGTCTTAGACATGTACCATTTGTAATCCTAAATTGTGATAGCCTGACTAGGTGACTACCTTACACCTATATTATTCTTCAACCAGGAGAAGGTCCTAGGCTGTCAACACAATGGGACTAAGCCCATCCGTAGATCCATAGGTCACCTTCTGGATGCAAGGTTTTTCAACAGGGAGGAAGATGAGTGCCATGAGAATCCCTCCTTCTCTACCCCCTCTACCTTCCAACTCACCCTTTTTTAGTGGCTTCGAACAATATTGGGTGAAGTGCCTATTACTATACGAGCTATGTCCTTCATCTTATCCAAGAATACCCCGAAGGGTGATGACTGGGTAGAGGAGGAATGGTTAAGCAATATTGTTGATTTTAAGTGAGTTTTAGTCAAACTATGTTCATTAGCCCATTAAGTATTTAATTTACACTTTGTTCTGTAAATGAAATTGACATAAACATAAATAGAAACATAAATAAAGCATTTTGGATGGACAGAGGTGGCTGAGCTGCACTGATAGTCCTTAATTATTAAAAAACCCAATTCTGAGTGACAGATCGCACTTTTTGGGTCAAATGTGGCAAGGGGGTCACCAATTTTTTCTAGAAACGGGCAAGGGGGTCACTCAGCTTTTGCAGACAGAAGCGGGCTATCTTCTAGAAGGGGGTTGCACCCTTTGTGGCTAAATAGGTGACTTGGTCGTACCCGTGAGGACCAAATGAGCGACCTGGTCCCCTTTCTAGGCCCGATAAGAGCGACCTGCTCTGGAAAGTGAAATTTTTTTGACCATGAGTCAGATCCAACCGACAGTAACCTATACTATGGCCAAATGGACTCGAATTTTCCTTGTGGAGGCTCGGTAGTAACTCAAAATGTAAATTAACAGGAATCTAAGCTAGATTTAACAAAAAAATTAACCTAGGGAAAAAAACATAACTAAAAACTAAAACTTTGAAAAATAAACCCAGGGATCCTATGGGATCAACCTGGTATGGTCGCAAGTTCTGTAGCGGGGACTTCTCCCTTGCTATAGGGTAGGAATGGCTACCTTTCATCTATAGGATGGAAGGATAGGTTCCTGATGGTGAATGCAGAAAATGAAAGCAGAAATGAACTAAGACATAAATGAAAGATAGCAAGGAAAGAAACCCTCTGTAAACAATGTTAGGGTTCCACTCCAATACCCTGCATACAACTATTAGAGCCAAAATACATGCAAAAACATGTTAAACAATAAACCTACAAACAAATAATGGATTAGATAAAATCAAATAAACAACACAAAACAACAAGTTATACCTTCTCTTGATGGAATGGGCCACCATGCCCTAGATTGGAGAAGCACCTCTCTTGGAAGGGGGAGCTATGGCTCAATGGAAGGATGGAGGAGAGGGAGTGTGGGTGGCTTGAGAGACAAAGGGTCTCAAGGCATCCACTCAGGAAGCATAATAGTATGCAAGGGAGAAGTGTTTTGAGAGTGACCCCCACCCCTTTATTTATAGCTTTTTTGGGGATTTTTAGTGTTTTAAGCCCCTGGTTGGGGCTTTAGCCCCTTTTTGGGGATTTTAGCCCCTTTTTTGGGCTTTTAGACCCTTTCACCCTATATTTAGCTCCTCTTGGGGGTTTTATCTCCTTTGAGGGGTTTTAGCCCCTTTTTGGAGGCTTTAGCCCCTAGGAGAACTATTTAGGCTCTTTTTGGGGATTTTTAAGCCCTTTTGCTCATTCTTAAGCCTTTTTGAGGATGTGGGGGTCTAATGGGGTGAAATGAGGGTCATGCATGGGTCTCCTTGGGCGATGTAGGCCATGTAGACCCGAGTGAGGGATTTTTTGGGTTAACAAAACCTACATAAGGAGTGGATGGGGTAATGTTCCCCCTGTTCCACAGGAAACCCTGAACAAATGAGGAGGATCCATTAGGACCACTCTGATCAGTATGAATGAAAGAGGGGGAAGCAAAAGGTGTACCAGGAATCCCAGTGACTACCCCACTAGAAGGACCTACTACATTCGAGGGGGTCGGTGGTTGGACCACTTGACTACTTGGTGAAAAAGGTGCAATAGGTGCATTTGATCTTAGAGTACCAACCGAGGTAGGTGGCACTCCTCCATCCAAAAAAACTGAAGTGGGGGTAGAAATACCATCTCCATATCTAGCCATAACTCTACTCACAGGAACTCCAATAACAGGTGAATCAAAAGGAAGAACCTGGCCGATCACAGGATCGCTTAAGTCAGTGAGAGGTGGGTTAAGGTTACTTTTCAAATCATCATCCTGCAAGTCTCTATTGTAGTTGTATCTACCTAATTAGTCCTAAGTTCTAGTTCACCTGGAACTTCTCTAATTCCTACCAGTTCAAATGAACCGTCAGTACCTAGTCTTTGCCTTTGAGGGGGCGGTGGAGGCTCCATTGTATCAGATGGAGGAAGGTTTTGCAACCTTCTTGACCTATGGAGAGTTTGGTACCCCACAGCTAAAAATTTGACTCATACACACCTAAAGGAAAACTAAATAAAGACAAACCACACAACACTCACTAAAACATTTCCTAAAGCCAAACAGACACAACAAGTATAAGATATGCCTTCCAAAATAAGGTTGATAGATGGTTACTTGGATTCCTTGTAGATGTTCTTAGTCACAAGAAGAGGAATCATCCAACTTCCCTCCCACACCTTATATCGAGGTTACCTTCCAATCCCATCCAAGGTAAACCAGAAATAGCCTTCCAATATTGCCTATGTAAGATCCCTAGTGTCAAGAGACTGAAGGCTACCGTAACTACACTAAGAGTCCGACGCAATGGTCACAAGCCTAATTCGTATGCATCGACAAGGTAGACAATTTTGAAACCTTGTCCGCATTGGAAAAACATGAGGCCCAAGAGGTGGTATTGAAAAGATCCCCAGATGCATAAAAATCCTAATCTACGCTCGAAATTAACTGATGTGTGAGAGGATATTTCTAGATGCACTCAATATAGAGGAGGATTTACCTAGTGAATATCCAACTATGTCTGAAGTCAAATACTTATGGACATTTAAAACTCCCTAGTCCACAATTCTAGCCTAAGATAGTTGTGTATGAACTTAGAAAAAAGGAAACTTACTATTAATTTTTAATTATATCGTTCTTTTTAATTGGTTGTTTTTAGTCAGAGGTAGCGGTGTGAAACTCGTATTGTGTTATAGACTCGGCAAAAGAAACCAAAAACTGATGTAAAAATAATTTTTTCAAAGCAAAGTGCAACTACTATGCCAATTTTTCTTCTTGTAAAATGAAAGCTAATGAATTTAAACTAAGCATGACAAACTACAAGACTTTAATTTTTTTATTTTTCTTGAAAATAATGAAAATCTCACTAGGTGCAACCTAATGCAAAAAGAATAAAATTTTGTCTTTTCTTTTCAAACAAATTTCAAAAATTTTAAATGCAACTAAATGCAAACTTGGGTAAATTTGACCAATATGAACATATAACGGTGAATGATGTAAAGAAGATCCCAAAGCAACACAATTCAACCAAAAAGAAGAAATGGAAAAAACCCTAAACTTGGTGGGAACTAACAAAATCAAAATCTCACTAGATCCACAAAAAGGAGAATGACAAACTCAGGATACAAACAATAGTGGAGAGCATAAAGTATTCAAAGGACTTGACCACTATACTAGAACAAAAGCATTCAACCCCAAAATCCAAGTAGGAGGACCACCAGAACTCACCAATGAATAAATTCAAACACAAAGAACCCAAGGACCTGGAATTTCAAGCAGACTGTGTGATGTATAGACCTAAGACTTATAGAATGATGTCAGAAATAGAACCTTCACAAGATTTCGAAAGGACACTAAACAGGGACAAGAAAAACCCTATGAACCTAAAGAAAGCTACATGAAACACATGACTGTTATAAAGACAGACCGCCTGTGACATGCAACTGTCTAAAATGCAAGCCGCATACACAAGGTGAAACACACGACTGTCAACAAGACAACCCGCATGTACTGCTAAAATTTTTCAAATAAAAAATTACTTGTAGACAGGTCCTAAACATGCCAAACTGAAAATCAAAGGCAGAAAGTAGACAAAACACAAACATAATCAAAACAGACAAAGACTAGTCATGGAACCTAAAGAATGGACCCACAATAGGCTGGGCTCCCAAGTGGAGTTGCCAGTTCTGTTGTTCAAGAAAACATGCCCTTATAACCTAGGGTCTCTGGGTTTACCAACTTACTAAGCTATACTTGCAGGCAATGAGCCATGTAGAAATCGAAATAGGAATAGGAAGAAAAATTAGAAAACATGGTTTATGACAACTAATCCAAGCCTTTCTTCTCCTCTTCCAGTCGCTTCCACATCTTCCAGGTCTCTCTCCAATCACCTACAAAGAACAAGTTCTTCCTACAAATATCCTATATATATATCAATGGTTAATGAAAAACATATTCATAATTAAATTATAAGATAATTCAATAATCAACATATACAAGAGTGCACAATATTGGAAGAAGAAATTTCTTTATTAATAAACAGAGAATGTTGAGATTACAACCCAACTTCTGAAACAAGTACTCCTTCTGCAAACCAAGGACACTAAGTTCCAATGCTCCAAGATTTATCAAGCCATACCACCAAAATAACTTTTCTCTTCCAGGAATGATTGATTAGCCCCATCCCTTGCCCTCTATTTATAAATGAGGTAAAAGAGAGGTTTCGAAGCATATATAGTAGGAGCAATGAAAGGGGGATATTTAGAGAATGTAAGAAGCATAAATATTTTCTTGTCCATAGAAGTAGAGATCACCATCAGGGAGAGTTTATGACAAGTGCTATGACAAAGTAGTGTTGACATCAATGCTAAAGGGGGATATTGTTGAATATGAATTTTTATTCATGTCAAATTGTTATCAAAAGTGTTGAAATTGCCATTGATGCATAAATTATCCATTTACACTGATGGAAAAATGGTTGAATTCATCCTTAGAAAAAGACACTTTGAAGAAATACATATGAAAGAAGTTGGAAGTCCAGAAAAGGAAAAGATCCCTTCATGACACTAGTCACAAGTGTCATGAAGAATTGAAGATGGAAGATATGCTCAAATATCATTTGTGTGAAACTTAAAAATGAATAACATGAAACAAAAAATTGTGTGTAAAAATACCACAAAGAAAGTGGTATGTGGTATGAATACTTGTGATAAAAATATTAGATATGAACCTATGTGAAAAAGTCCCACAATGAAGTTAGCATATGCACAACAAACCCCATAAAGAGGAATTGTCATAAGAAACACAACGATGTAGATCACGAATTGAAGAAGAAGCAAACAAGTGGGGTGTTATCCAAGGATAAGTAATTTCAACAAGTGGACACATATATTAATTTTTATAGAGTATAAATTAGAAAGGGATGGATGTGTTGATGTAAGCGTGTGAGAATTAAGAGATAAAATATTTATGGGAAGACAAGCTTCATAATTGATTGGGGTATCAATGGCTTGTTGATAGTATAAATATTTTTATGCCACCAAGACGAAGTGTGCAAATCAAAAGATGATACATAACCAAAAAAACACCTTTTAAGGATACATGTATCAAGGATGTGTGATGTTCTTACTCAAAGAAAGACACGGACCACAAAGCCGCAATAGTGACTAAGTTTAGAACATTGTTCAAAACAAAGATGCATAATGCATAAAAAAGAAGTGACTAAGTTTGAGACGTAGGTCACAGTATGTATTGCACATCAAATTTTTTGGAAACTAGATTTTCAGAAGCATATATTCTCACATTGATATTTAGACATAGATATTTAAAAAGATAACAGAAAAATAGTAGAAGTGGTGAATTGGTGAAGAGACAAATCGAAGATAAGGTATTTTGTATGTTGCAGTTATTCAATACACTTATTTCACATCAAGGAGGTTATACATGGAAATGAATAGGGGGTCATTGTAATATCCTGAATTTTTAACGTAACACTTATGGGCATAAGTCCCATTCCATATGATGTTGTTTTGATGTCATATTTTGTATATTGGGCATAAGACCCCACTACACATGAGAATGACGATTTGTTTGATATATTGGGAATAATCCAAATGCATATGTTTTATTTAGCATATATATGATTCCGTGTGTTGGGCGTGGACCCTGAAGCACATAATTGATGAGATATTTGTGTTGAGCGAGAGCTCTAAGGCACATGAGTGATTTGATGCTTGTGTTGAGAAATATCTCTAAGGAACATGATTATTTAATGTTTGTTTTGAGCATGAGCTCTAAAGCACATGGGTGTTTTGATGATTGTGTTGAGAAAGAGCTCTGATGAACATGAGTATTTAAATGTTTGTGTTGAGCATGAAGCTTTGAAGCAAATGAAAATATAAGAATTGGAAGTGTTGGGAATAATCCCTAGAGCATTCCAAGTTGATGTTGAGCATAAGCTCTGAAACATCGGATCCTTGTCCATTGTATCCCTAGGTGTACTCTACAAATGCATCCTAGCATTAGAGTTGAGTGAGGAGCTATGGAATTGCACTAAGTTGTAACTCCTTGTTTCTTAGCATTGAGTATGGGATAAGAATAAATGCTAGGAGTTAATAAAAAATTAATATGTTGAGTGAAAAGGACTCTGATAAAACATCGACCTCATCTTACTTATTTTAAGTTTGTTAAATGAAATTTAGAATTTATGTTTCTCTTCAAGCACTGAAACTGAAAAACTACCATGTTATATGAGGTAATCCAACATGCAAGGAGGTTTATAGCTACCTAACCTAGTTGACCTAACCCCTACCTGAAGGCCTTAATAAAGAAGTGACTATAAGCTAAAGAAACTACCATGTTATTGGGATCATGCTATATGATGCCAAAAGTAAAAATGTTAAACAAGGATGTGTGTGTGTGTGTGTGTGTGTGTGTGTGTGTGTGTGTGTGTGTATAGTTTATATATAATGAGAATAAAAGAGTAAGCATATGTATTGATAATAGTAACTATAAATAATAATGGAAGGATCTATGCATTATTATTTATTACTAATATTAATAAAACATTTAAATACCTATAAGACTCAAAACATGGAACTAGTAAAAAAGTTCCTAAGTTAAAATAGATAAAGAAGGAAAACTCCTTTAAGTTGTGGAGTTGTGCTAAATTAGCACCCAGTTACTCTGGACCATTTGAGATATTGTCAAGAGTTAGATGAGTGGCTTATCAGTTAGCTTTGCCACCTAATCTCAAAATAGATAATGTATTTCATATTTCGATATTGAAAAATTATGTACATGATGATACTCATGTAATCGATTGGAATGTTATTCAGGTAGAACCAGAAGGAGATTTTCAGGTGGAACTAGATTGTATCCTTGGCAAGAGAGAAATTTTTCTGTGGAATCACACCATTGGACAAGTAAATGTGCAATGCAAGCACCTTATTCCAGATGAAGCAAACTAGGAATTGGATAGTCATATGCGGGAAGCATATCCAATTTTGTTCTAGGAAGACTCTAATGATATTTAAGAAACATCAAGGATGATGTTGAACTTAAAATGGGGTGTATGTAACCCACCTAGAACTAAAAACATTTTATGTTGTGAAAAGGCATTACTTTAAAAGTTATTGTAAAGTTTTATGTTGTTGACCAAGGATGGTCAAAGATTACTGTAATTGAATATTTTATTATTCAAATAATTAAAAAGAAGAGCCACCTATCCAAAGAGGACTGTTGAAGAGTGTTCACTGACCCACTAGGAGGAATGATATGGTGTAGAAGGAAAAAATGACAAATGGCAGCAACAACATTCACTTTCTAGGTGATGCATGAGGGAACTTCCCTTAAATTGTGGCCATGTTCCCAAGAAAGGAGAAACCGAGCAGGTGGCTCATCAAGTTTCAAAATTGACCCAAAGATATAGGAAAGCACATATATACCCACCGAATGAGTAGGAGGCTCACTACATTCTAGAGATGAGAACCTTGTGGATTGATCAAAACTGAAAAGTTAGGAACACAAGAGGAATTCGATGAGGGGAAAGCTAAAGTGAATGTATAGAGTATTGACTGCAAGTGTGGATGTTGAGTTACATAGAGGAAATAACAGGATTCTACACAGTATCTTTGTCATGGTGGTTCAGTGAACAGGATCGGGGGTCCTTAAGCAAGTAATCTTGGTTGCTTTCAGTAGATGGTTGGGAGGAACGATCTTCTTTGGATATTTGTCCACTTCGAAGGTTAACAGGTTCTATATTGTACTGGTTTAGTATCTTAAATTCAATTTCTAACATTTCTGAAGGACTTATGAATGATGAAAGTTTCCATAATTATTTTTTGTTTTTCAGAAATAAATTAGGAAAGTTTATTTCCTATAAATTACAAGTTAAGTATAGGAGAATGGATTTTACTGCTTTAATGGTTTTTCATAGTAGAATTCAGAGATTATCTTTTATTATTATCTTGAAAGAAATATTATTTTTTTGTAAATAGCTTCACCTAATACCATGTTTTATACATAAATTAATAAACTATTAGCATTCCAAAGAGGTTAAGCAAAGCTAGCTTCGACACCTCTGGTAAAATATTTTCCTATCTTTAATCACAAAATGTAAAACTGCTAAAACAATAGATCTATATTCGAAACACTATGGCCTCTAGTCAAGGTTTTTAAACCCATAAAAGTGAATTTACATATGAATATTAATATTTACCCTGTATCAATCTCTCACAACTAAAAGGATTAATATTGTCATAATTACTTAATATCATTCTTCATACATGCTTAGTGATTTTTCAAAATGAGTTAGGGTTAATGTTTTTCCAAATAACGAAGTAGTAGATTCAATCAAATCATAAAATAAAATAAAATCTATATAGATTATATTAGGATTTGTAAAGATTTAGGGAAAATAACAAGCTGAGTACGTTAATGGAAGACTTTCAAAGGGATCACATTCCTTATCTAATAATTTTAACATAGGTCAAGGGTTCGAGGCTTGTAGGACTAAATTTCTTCTATGTAATTTATTAATAACTGAAACATACAGTGAAAGCACCTTAAAATCGAACAACAAACAAATGTCGTAAACAGTTTGGGCTGTAATTAAAAACAAAATGGCATTATTGTTAATAAAGGCATGAATACTGTAAACGTAACAAAGAAAACAAATTTATCCACATATTAATAAACAAAATAAAAAATATACCAAGTAGTGCTAATAAAAAAAAATACAAAGTAGTGATAACAATTACAGAGTAGAACCAAGAGCAAATCAAAGGGTTAAACCAATATGGAAATGAAAATCGCACAGATTATTTTCCCATAAACCTTGCAAAAATTTTACAGTAATATTCGTAAAACGAATAAAATACAACTTCTATCAGAGACTCCATGGTATGTAAACAAAGGGGATTTAAAATATTAATTCTATATAAACCCCCATTACAACTCGAAGGATTAAAAAAACAATTATGTATCTCTGCCATTAAAGTCGTAGAGGAAAAAACACAAGTATTTACCATTAAAATTGTTAAACCCTTGAATCTCCAAACCAAAACCACAACAAAAAGGAACTATATTTCCAAGCTTGCGTTATCTTTTCATGCCACCAAGGACTATAGGGTTCAAGGATTCTAGGTCTTACTAGGACCCCTTAGGCACCATCGTCGACCTGAGTTCTTCCAATCCAAGTAGAAATCAACGAACCTCCTTCAAGTAAAACAACAATAAACATAGTTTAAACATTTGGAATTTCAGCATTATAAAATGAATGGCATCAAAACTGGAAACAAGAAAGAACGAAGAACAACTTACCCTCATCTTGAAATCTCAGTGAAGGAACGGGTGGTGACATATCAGCGAAGGAACTCATGGAAACATATTAGCAAAGGAACCCATGGAAATATCTTAGTGAAGTAACTCGTGGTAACATCTTTGTAATGAAAATGGTGGCAGGTTGAATGCATCTTCAAAATTGAAAGCAAACACTGCAAAGGATCATTTTATCCAACATCTCTGTGATGAAAATGGTGGCAGGGAAAAATGAATCTGAATTTTTATGCTAGAAGGGTCGAGAGCCCTTGGATATATTCATCAATCCAATAACAAAGAAGAACTAAAACCCTTCAGCTTGCGTTAGGGTTTTTACCTTTTTCTCCAGCTGAAAATTACCACAAGCCTGCACTTGGCGCGTTTAACCTACCTCCACATGGTTTAAATCTTTTGTAACCACTTTATATAGTTTTAGACTGATCTTGATGTTTCCCTTAGCATTTTCATTTGACACCTTAGGTTCATTAGTTTTTTAGGTTTGCAAAGGATGGGGATAACTCTTAGTGTGAACACCTACATAAATACAAGGTTAAAAATGCATTAGCTTATAATAAGATAAGTAATACCTTTAGCCATGAACCCTCGCATCGAAATAGGATTTGTAGGAAGAGGGATTAAAACATTAAAACATGCTGAATCCATATTATAGTAGTGACAAGATAAGCACACAACTGTAACATAAAACAAGGCATGCACAACATATCAACAATTGAAAGCGAGTAAATTATCTTTGGACTTAAAATCTGTATACCAGAATAGTGTTATATGTTTCATAAATGGAGTTGTCATATTCTAGTTGCTAACTATTATTTTTATAGAAATTTCATTATAGGATAAGTCTTAGGTTGATAATGGAATGTAGGGTTTACTTTATTTCTTAGAAGCTATGTGAAACTGGATTAGGTATTATATTTATCCAAACCCTCCATAACTATATTTTTTATTTTATGAAAATTTTGGAGTTGTTACATATTGGATGCTAAAGGATCATGTAGAATGCTAAAAACTAAGGGGATATGGATGAGTGTTGTCTATAATAAATACATTGATCCTTTAACCATTGAGTGGTTCAAATTTCAAGAGAAATCAATAATGAGCATATGCACAATGTGGAAATCATTGACCTTGGCTATTGATCTTATTGTTGACTGGATGATATGGAGTGTTGGGAATGGAAGGAAGTTGAGACTAAGAAAGGACCCATTGATAGATAGTGAAAATTCTTGAATTCTTAGCTAAGGGATGATAAACCATTTTAGGGAGCATGCGTTTATATTCTTGGCATAGGTTGTTGATTGGTTATCTACTACCTTTCTGAGGCAAGGATGGATAAAGGGTCATGATTTTGGTTCCATATATTTGGGGGAAGTAGAGATATGGTACATGTAGATTAAATCCCTTAATCACTACCATATGAAACTAGTGCATCGACAAGATACCCTTATTTGTTCAAAAAATGAAATAGGTGGGAAGTACACTCCAAAGTATGGTTATAAGGTAAAAAGGGAAGAAGAATATCTACGAGCCCCAAATTGGTGTTAGAATGATATATGGTGTTTTAAATTCCTTCTTAAATAAAAAAAATATTTATGTGGTTGGCCCTCTCCAACAAGATCCCTGTATGGGATATAATGACCAAAACTTTTGGGTGTGGACTAGGAAGATGCCCATTATGCAATACATGCGGGGAGAATATAACTTAGTTATTCATTCAATGCTCTTAATTAAGGGAAATGTGGAACTCCATGAGGGGAATATAACTCACTTATTCATTTAGTTCTCTTACTTAATGGAAACATGGAACTATGTATCCCAAGTGAGCAATAAAATTTTCTCTAGACATGTTTGAATTTAGAAGAAACATTGGCCACATTGGTAAACAATCAGTATTAACAAGGAGTACAAGGAATTGCCTATATTCCTAATCTAGGGATGTCTGGTTATTAAATAACAATGTGCTCTTTAATGATAGATGTACCCCGCCATTATTCTATGCTGTAAAGATCCTTGTAATCTTAAGTCACTTCCCCCATGAGAATGAGCACCAGAAGACTAGGAAAGTAGTGGAGGAAAACATTGACAAGTATGTATGTTGGTCTTACTTTGATGGATCCTCACATGGAAATACACCCATGGGAGGGGTAGGAGGTGTTGTTTATTTGTCAGATACTCACCAGATCAAATTTGTAGTAGGTTTGGGAGAATCCAACAATAACATAGCAAATATTTTATCCCTTATGATATTATTGCAAATGACTGTCAACAAGGGAATATATAAGTTGTAGGTGTTTGGGGACTCCAAACTTATTATTGATTGGTTGAATCAAATAAGGCCCCCTATAAACATACTTATTAGACCTATGTATGAAGAAGTAAATAAAATGGCTAGCCTACTCAGGGAGAGGAATCATTTGGATGATCAATTGTCAAATAATGGTTTACAAATTGGTAGAAAATGAGACCATGACTGAGCATGACCCAAGACACTAACTAAGTGTTATATCTCAAAATGACACATCTCTGTCTGTGACCACTTTCTCATGATTTCATCGCATGTCGACACTTCCATGATGACACTTCATGAAAGTCTCTCAAAAATCACCTAAATTGGATGATCCATATCTTGAGTTATGTAACTATGTTTGACCTCTTCTCTACACCATTGGAAATTTATTTTAGTTAGCTAAAAAATTCTAGAAGACACCAAAGTCTGAAAATTCCCAAAAGTACCCTAAAAATGATATTTTTGATGCGCAGGTGAGTTGCCTTAAGGAAACTTGCGTGTTGTACGCGACTTGTCTATATAATACTCACATGTACCCTGAAAATGCAACAATTTGCATTGCAACCCACATGTCATACATGAGTATTTGCATTGCAACCCGCGTGTATCCCTTGAACACACGACTTATGTCTCTGAAACCTGTGTGTTCATGTCAAAAATACATTTTTTGAAATTTGGGTAGTTTGGTTCGTTATGCAACTGACTCCTTCAATTGTAACTAACTTGTCTTCGACCCTATCTCTTCAGCAAGCATATAAATAGAGGTAGGGAGGTCCATGATAGGGGACTTGAATATTTTCATTGTTATGCTAGAGGAATTGGGACTCTATTTTCCCACACCTTTTCCCTAGAAGCATTCTCCTTGTGTTGCAGAGCTTAGAGGCTAAGTTCCTTAGAGAAGAGAAATAGCAAAACCACATCAAGGTTTCGTGAGCTGTCGAACTTGGAGAGAAGGTATATTTGTACTTCATTTAATGATGAATAAATATGTGATGTCCTTATTATTCCCAAATCATTATTTAATGTGTGATTGAATATTTGTTTATGATGATCATATGATGATGCTAGTCAGATCATTATTTCATGTTTATTTGATTATCATTTTTTTTAAATGTGGTCATATTGGTTTGAGGAAGGTAGAATTCGTTTTGCAGGTCTCTTGGAGCAAGAGGAGCAAGAGGAGTAAGAAGAGGATTGAAGAGCTGTTTGGATCAACCTTCATTTGGCTGAGGTAGGAACCATTCCAATATCTGAATTTTCTTACGTATACTTGCAAAACTATATGCATCTCTCTCTCAACCCCAGTATGTTCATGGCCTCTTAAACCTTAACCATAGGAAACTTTCATTTACAATAGAACTATCGACTCCACTAGGGAGAGCCTTGTCTATTTAGGGTTTCTCTATATTTATTTCTATCTTTTTCAAGTTTTCAAGTCCTTCTTTCCACTTAGGAACACCTTCTAAGTCTAATAGTACACTTCCCCTGCCTTCCTAAGGCAGTTTTTGACCTTTTGGGGGATTTTTTCCACCCATACGCGAGTTGCAGACTGAACAGTCACATGTTTGGTTTGTACACATGACCTGCTATAATGTCAACCTATGCATGACATGCAACCTGTCAGTAGTAGAACCCACATGTGCCCCTAAAACAGTGTTTTTTCCTCATTTTTTGTGGTTTTTCTACTGTTGTGGGATTTTTGGTAGGTATTTTGGGGTCCTCTGCAAGTGCATAACTCCAGGGAGTTAGTATCATCCCACTTGGTTGTTCTTTATCTATGTATTAATTATTTTTGTAGCATTACTTTTTCTTCTTTTCTCATCCCCCCACCCCCTTTGCTTGGCTTGTTTTTTGGCTTATGTTTCTGGTCAGCCTATGTTAGTGATCTTTGTCTGAGTTCAGAAGCTTGTTGGTGTTTGTTTCTTTCTTCTTTTGTTGGTTAAATTCACCATGCATAAGTAGTTGACTTGTCTTTTATGCAATCCTTCCTTCCAAGTAGGGTTTAGACTTACTTAAGAGAATTCTAGAGTCTGCTTGGTGGTTGGACAACAGAGTTCCTTTTGCTTTGTTCTTCTCATCTACATACTTTTGTCTGTAGGTATTTTTTCTTTTGCATTTATAAAAGAAAAAGAAAAAGAACATATAGTTATTTAATATGCATGTAGATTAGGGTTTTGTCTTTAATGCACTACATATCATTATTTTTGAAAAAAATAAAAAGAAATTGTTCTTACGGTGGCTTTCAAGTTTCTATTCGCAAAAAGAAAGAGAATTGTTTTTGCTTTTTGCATTTCATTTCTCTTTGATTAGTCATTTTGTTTCAACTTTGATTCAAAACACCACATAAGTTTCACACCATTTTCCTCTGACTAAAAATAGCCTATTAGAAAGAACAACATAATTAAAAATTATTAGTAAGTTTTCTTTTTTAGGCTCCTATACCAACTAGCTTAGGCTAGACCTATGGATTAGGGAGTTTCAACTCTCCACAAGTATTTGATT
Organism: Pseudotsuga menziesii; assembly: GCA_001517045.1. Classification (NCBI taxonomy): domain Eukaryota; kingdom Viridiplantae; phylum Streptophyta; class Pinopsida; order Pinales; family Pinaceae; genus Pseudotsuga; species Pseudotsuga menziesii. Next base: position 280,011 of record LPNX010688241.1, read on the forward strand.
TCAGACGTAGCTGGCTAATCACTAGGTAAATCCTCTTCTATGTTGATTGTATCTAGGAAGCTCCTCTAAAATGGGAGTTAAGCACGAGGCCGCATGGAAACTTGGACTGGGGAGATAACTCTCTGATTCCTTGTCAAAGCGTAGACCAAGATTTTTGTGCATTTGGGGACTTCTGTCAACACCCCCTTTAGGCCCCGTGCGGTGCTAGTGTTGACAGGGTTTTAGGGTTTGATATCCTGCCCATGTGTATGAATCAGGCTTGCGACTATCCCCCCAGACTGTCAGTATAGTTGCGGTAGCCTTTAGTCTTTTTGACATCTAGGGTTCATACATAGGTATACCAGGAGGATATTTCTGGTTACCTTGGATGGGCTTGGAAGGTAACCCCATTAGAAGGTGTGGGAAGGTGATTGGGTGATTCCTCCACTTGTGCCTAAGAACATCTACAAGGATGCCAAGTAACTGTCTATCATCTTTCTTCTGGAAATCATATCTTATACCTATTTGTCTATTTCACTTTAGGAATTTTTTAGTGAGTGATGTGTGGTTTGTCTATACTTAGCTTTCCTTCAGATGTGTTCTTTGTACTTTTGATTTCCTGTCGACATTAAACTCTGTCTTACTGTTTGAAACTATGGCTAACCCCGCATTGAACACCAACCAAGAGATCCCCATGCTAGAAACTCCTTGTACTATTCCTCTCACAGGGAATGTTGGTGTTCCTTTGATGGCCGCCTTCAATCTACCTGGATTCACCCTAGGGATACCGGTGTGGTTGTTTTCCACTCCAACTATCTTGAATTCTCATGATGCTTATCAAGTAATCTCCTTATATCAAGGGCATCAAAAAAATATTTCCCCTTCACCTATAATTTATTCTCCTCCTCCTTCTACCTCATGCGATGAAAGTACTAATACTAGTAACCGACAATCTAAAAGGAGTAAAAGAAGGAGGAATAGGAAGAAGACAAATAAGCAAGGGGGCACCCATTCAACCTCTGCAGGTGAAGTTGAACCTCACCACCTAGCCTCTATGGTTCATGCTGGGGGCACCTATCCAACCTCTGCAGGTCATGTTGGATATAAGCACTCAACCTTTGCAAGTCAATTTGATCTTCACCATTTAGCCTTTTCTGATCATGTTGGCAGGATCCCTCCAACCTTTCCAGGTCATGTTGGATCCAGTCACCTAGCCTCTGCAGTTCATGCTAAGGGCACCTGTTCAACCTATGTATGTCAAATTGAACCTCCCCTTCCAACCTCTGCAAGTCATGTTGGATCCATCCACCCAGCCTCTAAATTTCATGCTAGGGGCACCCACTCAACTATTGCAAAGCATGTTGATCCCAACCATTCAGCCTCTTTTGTTTATGCTGGTGGCTCCCATCCAACCTCTATAGGTCATGTTGGATCTAGTCTCTCAGCCTCTGTGTTTCATGATGAAGACAATCCGTTAGCCACTGCGAGTCATGTTGACACTGTTGAAAAGACTTCCCATTCAAAACACAAGCCTAAGTTTCCTTGTAAGCTTTGTGAGGGAGGCCACATTAATTATAAATTCCCTTCCATCGTGGAGGTGCAAAGAGTTTGGCTTCATAGGCCTCCTATTTTTTAACATTTTGAATTTTTTCAACAACCAACCTCTCTTAGTCATGTTGGACCCAGTCACCCAGCCTCTGGTGGTCATGATGGGGGAAAACTCTTAGCCTCTGTAGATCATGCTGAGAGAAAATAGTCAGCCACTCCTAGTCATGTTGACACCATTGTGAAAAATAGTCATTTGAAGTGAAAACTTAAGTTCATCGTCCTCCTGTTTTTTAACATTTTGAATTTTTTCAACAACCAACCTCTCTTAGTCATGTTGGACCCAGTCACCCAGCCTCTGGTGGTCATGATGGGGGAAAACTCTTAGCCTCTGTAGATCATGCTGAGATAAAATAGTCAGCCACTCCTAGTAATGTTGACACCATTGTGAAAAATAGTCATTTGAAGTGAAAACTTAAGTTCATAGTCCTCCTGTTTTCTAACGTTTTGAATTTTTTCAACAACCAACCTCTCTTAGTCATGTTGGACCCAGTCACCCAGCCTCTGGTGGTCATGATGGGGGAAACTCTTAGCCTCTGTAGATCATGTTGAGAGAAAATAGTCAGCCACTCCTAGTCATGTTGAGATCATCTTACTCACTAGTGCCTTGCTATTGCAGAGGTGCGAAGAGTCTGGTCCAAGGCTCAAGAATTTCTTTCTCTTAAACAACCTGTAGTTTCTTAACGATCCACTCAACCTTTGGTTGATCTTATGGTCGAACCAATCTCAACTTTGGTCGATCCCACTCTTCTTTTGGAGTGTGATCCTTTTGTGATTGAAAAAATGTCATCTTTGGTCAATCCCACTCTCCCTTTAGAGAGTGACTTTCACGAAGCGGTTGAATCAATTCCATTGTCGATCAATCCCACTTTTCCTTTGGAGAGTGAAGTGTCTACTAGTCACATTTTCTTCACTGTTAGTTCAGAACTTACTGAACAAGGGGGCACTGAACTCACTTCGGATCAACCCCCACCAAGATCTTGGATTGCTCCCTCTGATTGCGATAGCCTAGTTAAGCTACTCCTTCCTTCTAATCCACCTTTCCAGATAAAGGTCAAAGTTGAACCATACACGATTTCCCGTTGTATTGTTGATCAAGGAGCTGCAGTTAGTATCTTGTCAGCTTGTGCTTAGCGAGGCATGGGATCTCCCAGCCTTGTATCAACTACTAGTCATTTATTGTCGTTTGATAGAAGAATGAGTATGGCCTTGGGAATTCTCACTCAAACACCTACTACTTTGGGTGGGAAGACCGTCTTAGTTGACTTCATGGTGATATAAGGCCCCTTGGACTTCAATATGCTCCTTGGACGTGATTGTGTCTATGTCATGCAAGATGTGGTGTCAACATTCTTTCGTGTGATGTAATTTAATCATGGAGAAGAAATTGTCACTATTGATCAGTTGGATTTTCTTGATCCCTCTCTTGAACCAAATAGAGATCGGCCTTTTCCTTAATTGATTCCCAGTGTTTCTATAGACACTATCCCACCATAGGTGAGCTATGTGGCCTTATGTCCTTTGCGTTCAATTGCTACTGAGAAGCAGTCTCTATTTTCATTCTTACCTTTTTGAGACTTGGTCCTAGTAGTTGACCAAGTAAGTCATCCTATATAGACTATGGATCCCACTCTCCACTCTGTGGATCCATTTGAAAGTTTAGACATGTATCCTATCTCAGATGATCTCCTTCCTTCGAATGAAGTCTTCCTAGAGTCTTTGATACTGTCTGACCTTCTTTTGGATGTTGGTTTAGTTGTGACTAATTCTAACCCTGACTTTCTTAATAAGCATGATATTTTTGTTGATCGATCTCCTTCCTTTGGTCTTGTTGAGTCTTCGAATTCTCCCTGTGATCAACAAGTTAGTGATACGGATGAGTTTGATTTTTCTTATGAATTTTTCAACTCCCATGATACTGTATTTGTTCTTGCAGACTCTATCTCCCTTTTTTATTTTTTCTCTCCTTCTGAGGTTGATCTTATTGATTATAAACCCTCGAATCTTGGCACTATAGAGTCCCATTTCATTGATTCTGCCTTAACTACACCTTTTGTAGAAGATAACAAAGTTACATGTGTTTCTTCCAAAGTGATTTGCATTAGAAATTTTTTTCTGAATATGATCATGATGTTGTTGTTTCTTGGAGACAGGATTCTTCATTGGATGCACAACTATTTACAAGCCTTGTCTTGGTGTTCAAGCTGTAACTGCATTTGCATGTGTGTTACAGAGAGAAATTCTTATGGCTTGGGGTACCACAACAGACAGCTAGACTCCAGAAATCAATCTTTCCCAATATGCAGTAGAAATAAAATTTCTAACACTAAAGGATCGAACCTCATACCTTATTCCGGATGGTTGAAGTAGATCCCCGTTGAGCTTTCCAATCTTCAGCTTGAATTGATATAATACTTCCTCAACAATAAGTAAACAATAGAATCATACTATATATCATGGTGTTAGATATATTCTAGCATATATAATCAATAATGTAAAAGCATTTGACATATTCCAATGGATACAATATTCATTCAAATACACATTACTGGACAGGAAAATATATTTCTATTAATATAAATCAGAGATTACAAGTGACAACCTCTGACGGCATGTTTTCGAACCGGAGAAACTGAATCCCCCACTTGGGCCTCCACCACCTCAATCCTCCATCACTCAGATAGCAAGCTCACTAGCAAAAGACAAGCTTGGGAAGAACACAACAGTGCTTCAAGGGACAAATGGATGCAAACTCAAGCATAAGTTCTAGCAACAATGGACTATAGTTTCGTTACTCTCAATTCTCTCTTATCTATATGCCTTCAATGTACCAAGGGGTTCCTTATATATCTTTTCAAAGGGATAATGAAAGGTCGAATCCGTGCGATCTCAAGGCACATGGAAGGCCAGGAGTCATATGAGTCAGATCCAAGTCAAGGAAAACTCCAAAAGGATTTGGATTATGCGCACATCCCGATGTACGCGACTATAGGTGTAATATCCACGTATGTGCACGGTTATCGGGGTAAAAGACGCGTATATCACTTTTCTTATGTTTTTAGGGATGATCAAGGACACATCAAAAGACAAAAAGTAGTTCACAGGGGCTAATGAGTCTGCAGCGGGACAGGGGAAGTCCATACAATGTGTGATTCACCTAGTGTGGTGAAATCCGCTATAACAATGTGCCCTGCTCACACTTATGAGCTGGATGCCGCTTCCATTCTTTTAGCTCATTGTATAAGCCCTCGTCTTTGTTCTCATCGTCGCTAATCCTTGTATTATTTTTCCTTTGCAACTTGACACCTTTTACCTTAAGGAGACGTTCCCCGAGTGTCTTTATCTTTCTCACGTTCATTGCATTATGCATAGGTTTGTTCCTTGTGCTTGGAACTAGTTTTGCTTTCCTATGACACTCGTCTCCTCGCATTTAGAGCATTCTTTCTTCTCTCCTTCAAGCTCGTTAAAAATAGTAAGGAGGTCACGAGTTCACTTTTTTAAACTCACTAAAACTTCATGGGAAAGATACTGAGTTTCTTTAGGCCCAGGTCTGACTCCTCAAAATAGACTTGACTGCGGAGTAAAATTGTCTATTCGGGCTCATTAGGAATATGTGAATGGGCATCCAAATTTGTGGTAGGTTATCACTTTCTTGGACCATGTGGAATAATACGAGAAAGGAACACTTTCTTTTCTTCATATTTGAGAAGAGTATTCTCAGGCATAGGTTTATCGTTTTTCTGGACCTGAGGGACTAAATTTACAAAAAAGGAGCGCTCGGTATGAGCTTAGTTTTCTCTTTTTTCATGCTCTGGGCCTAAACATGAAAAATATTCTGAGTGCACTTTATGTCTTCGTCATGTTCGTTAAACCCTAAAGAACAAAGAATCGAGTTTACTTTTATAAGCTTCATTTCTCATAATCAAATGGATCTTTCTGAGTGATATTTCCTTCCTTATCACACATTAAAATTAGGCTATATGTTGCCTTTGAAGGAGCATTGAGTAGGTGGTAATTTAACCTTTTTCAGACCTCCCCGACTAAGTACAAAAAAGGTGTGCTTTACTTCTTCGGAAGCTAAAAGAGTTCTTATATGGTTTGTTTTATATTTTTCTGGCCTCAGGAGACTAAATTGGATGAAAAAGTTCCCCCCTGGTTGGATTTTTCAGACTCTCTAAACTATGAAAACACCATTGAGCATTCACTAATTTGGGCTCGCAAAATCCACAAATCAGCACTTTCTCAAGCATTCTTCTATCTCTTCTGCGAGCTTTCCAAAAATGAAGAAGGTCTCAAATTTGGTTTCTTGAACTCATTAAACCTTTACAAGAAATAGGGGAAGGTAAGTTCATTCACATGTATTTGACATCATGAAATCAAGTCTTGTTTCCTCTAGTTGGTCTTTTTTCCAATTATATGGGGTCTATGTCAATGTCTTCTACATTGCATATTTGTGTCGTTGGTCCTTTTGTGTAAAAAGCTGCCTAAGTCACTTTTGTATCATGCTCACTATTCAAGGATTAAACCTTTGTCATCCAATCTACAACTTCCTTGACCTTTTCATGTTGTCCATTCCCTGGTATCAGTTCATTACAGCATGTCTTCGACAGTCTTTGTCATGAAATTCAGTACCAATTCCATATCAAATTAGTCTTTAAATTACCTCGTGTTGGATGATGAAATATGCTTTAATTCCTTCCTTCCAATGGATTTCTTCCTATAAACTACAACACCTCTTGCTATGGGAATGATATTTATAGTTTTATGACAGTACCTTGGGGATTGTAGTCATCAGTGGCAATTTCCTTCACTATTAAGTAGTGGGAATACCTTATTGTCTCCTACTCGATGGATTCTTCAATTGTTCGACTTAAAGTCCTTGTATTCACACTTATTAGAATGTACTAGGTACCTTGGGGACCATTTTCATTAATGGTGGTTTTCCTCACGTTTGTAAACGGTTCTCATCATTGAACAGTAATCAAACGGTTTCCTCCATGTTTGACTTCAACTCCTTTATTCGCATGTTTGGGATTCATACCTTTTGGGCGGTTTGGATTGAAAACCTTCGGCCGATAGTAGCATCATCATTTTGCTATTGCCCAAGCTACACAAGACCTTGTTACATTTTATATGACATTTTACTGAGACATAGATCCACCTTGTATTCTTGTGGCTATGATCGATTGCTGAGCATGGATCCACCTTATTCATTTGTGGCCATGACTCCTTTAGATTTGATATGGTGCCTTTTTGCATATTGAGCGACCATGATAGTTTCATTAGTTATACATATGTTGGCTCCACCTGTATCTTTATGGCGATGTTTTATATATGGACTTGTATGTGCCAGAGATCAGTTTTTTTAACATTTATCGAGCTCTTTCAGGTACCTTTGTTCAAGCCTTTTGATCTTGAATTCTCTGCTTACTTCATACTCAGTTGTTTCCTTTATAATGTATTTTGGCTATTGTCCTCCTCTCTAACCTCATACATTAGGGGGCATCTGTTATAGCTCAAAATGACACATCTCTTCCTGTGACCACTTTCTCATGATTTCGTCGCATGTCGACACTTCATGAAAGTCACTGAAAAAATACCTAACTTGGAGTATCCATATCTTGAGTTTTGTAACTCTGTTTGACCTCTTCTCTACACCGTTGGAGAGGTATTTCAGTTAGAAAAAACTTTCTAGAGGACATGAAAGTCACGAAAATTCCCAGAAGTACCTTAAAAATGAGATTTGTGATGCACATGCGAGTTTCCTTAAGGAAACCCGTGTGTTGTACATGACTTGTCTATATAATACTCATGTGTACCCTAAAAACGTGACTATTTGCATTGCAACCCAGATGTCATAATCGAGTATTTACATTGCAACCTATGTGTATCCCCTAAACACGTGACTGATGTCTCTGCAACCCACGTGTTCATGTCAAAAATTCGTTTTTTGAAATTTTGGTAGTTTCGTTTGTTATGCAACCGACTCCTTCAGTTGTAATTAATTTGTCTTTGACCCTATCTCTTTAGCAAGCATATAAATAGAGGTCGAGAGGTCCATGAGAGGGGACTTGAATCTTTGCATTATTATGCTGGAGGAATTGTGACTCTCTTTTCCCACGCCTTTTTCCTAGAAGCATTCTCCTTGTGTTGCAGAGCTTGAAGGTTGAGTTCCTTGGAGAGGAGAAGCAACAGAACTAGATCAAGGTTTTGTGACATGCCGAACTTGGAGAGAAGGTATATTTATACTTCATTTCATGATTAATAAAGATGTGATGTCCTTCTTCTTCCCAAATTATTATTCAATGTGTGGTTGAATCTTTGTTTATGATCATATGATGATGTTAGTCAAATCATTATTTCATGTTTATTTGATTATCATTCATTTGCATGATGTCATATTATTTTGAGGAAGGTATAATTCGTTTTGTAGGTCTCTTGGAGCCAGAGGAGCAAGAAGAGGATTGAAGGGCTATTTGGATAAACCTTCATTTGGCTAAGATAGAAACCATTTCAATCTCTGACTTTGCTTATGTATACTTGCAAAACTATATGCATCTCTCTTTCAAACCTAGTACGTTGATGGCCTCTTAAACCCTAGCCATAGAAAACTTTCCTTTACAACAATGAGGAAATGAAACTATTTAAAGAAAATGACATATAGTCTATATACTTTATTACAACATAATTGTTTAACTTGAGAAAACGATGTAGCTTCTTTTTAATATAACGAAGTCACACATTGTTCTATGATGTAAACTAAAATAAAATTAACACATAATTTAACGTTTATATTTATAACGAAGTGTTTTGAACCATCCGATAAGAGTTAAGTAAAACTTATTCTTCAAAAAACCAAAATCATAATTTTACCTTTCGACCTAAAAAGGGAAAAGTAAATATAATTATTTAAAAAAGTGGTGATTAAAAACACACATTTATATATACAAGTGGATATATTCATTTGGTAATATACCATGGGTTAGATACACATTAAGGATTTTATTATTACTATTACTATTTATGGTCGACATATAGTATTTATTATTATTTTTTATTTTGTTAAGAACGAACATTACAACATTTCTCCATACATGGTTGTAAAACCATATGCAAGGCCTTGCACATGGTCTTAAAACCATTTTCAAGGGCCTCCTAAACCATGTACAATAAAACCATGGGTTGTTTAGGAGGCCTTGCACATGGTTTTAAAACCATCTCGAAGGCCCTCCTAAACCATGTACAATAAAACCATGGGTTGTTTAGGAGGCCTTGCACATGGTTTTAAAACCATGTGCAAGGCCAACATTTTTTTGTAGATAATTCAATTTTTTATTTTTTATTATTTTGTTAGGTAGGAACATTACAACATCTCCCCCATATTGTGTTTTTTTCCTGATCCACATTATTTTACGGATAATTAAATTTTACTTTTTTATTGGAATATTACAACATCTTCCATTTTTTTTATGGATAATTAAATTTTTACTTTTTTATTCTTTTGTTAGGTAGGAATATTACAACTTTTTTCCATTTTTTTAACGGATAATTAATTTTTTACTTTTTTATTGTTTTGTTAGGTATGAATATTACAATATCTTCTTCATATTAGGTGGTTTTTATGGCCAACATTCATTTTGTCCTATAATTAAAAAAATATTTGTTATTAATAAAAATAACGTTACACAAGATCTCTCCCATACTGGGCTGTAGAGCACCTCTCCGCGCAAAAAAAAATTGTTATTAATAAAAATAACGTTACATAACTTTACAAGATCTCTCCCATACTGCGCTGTAGAGCGCCTCTAATAAATTTGAACTATTTCAACAAAATATTTTTATCAAATTTTCTCTTTAAAAAAAAAAATATTACTTTGGGAATTTGATCAAAACACATAATAATGAGTAATATAAGATGATTTGGTATGTATAAAACTAAGGTAGACACAAAGGTTAACTAAAGGAGATGATGATTTGGACCGTACAACTATTTTTAGGACTATTTTTTTCGGGTACAACTATTTTGCAAAATGCTAATGTAATTATGTTTTAATCCCAATTTTGATAGTATAAATAGATTCATCACCCTAAAAAAATGGTGAGACGCCCAAAATTCCAAAACTTAACTACTTAACCTTAAAATTTGATTATTACAGAAAAGAAAGTTTAAAAATAAAAAAGAAGAGTAAATTTTTAAAAAACATAGAATATATGAAATCATATTTAATTACAACTATTTATTATTACTTTAATTATAGTTACATTGTGGACTAATCTATTTATTATAGGTTTTGGACTTTTTGGTGGGAATGTGGTAAAACAATTTGGTAAAATCTAAATTTCGAAGCCTTTAAATTGGGTTTTTGAATACATAAAAGAATTCAACACCCTCAAATACTTTTATTGCACTGAGATTATGCAAGTTCCACAATTTTTTTTTGAAGATTTCCAATGTGACAGTGAACAAAACAAACCAAAAAATATACTAGAAAAAGAATGAAAACCTAGAATATTTAGACTACTCCTAATCTTGATAACATCATTTGACTTTTGTATTTATAAGACTCATTTTCATTTCCAAAACACAACTCATTTTCATCTTTATCAGAAATGTCATACTGTGGCCAAGTGTCAAATTCAAAGTTTTACTTTGTCACTTTCCCTTTATATGACCCCAACCCCGGTCCCCTTAACTAAGGAAAAACATGTTTGAATAGAATTTGTATGAGGAAGTTATGCCCCTATTAATTGAGTTATCCCATTGACCACCATGGTGTCATGGATTTTGTATGAGCTTTGATTACCTAAAAATATGGTTATCGGGTCAAAAACCCTAACCTTAATGTAACCTTAATGGAGAGTTGAGGCATGCAAAAACCCTAAAACTAACCATAGATGGGCATGAGAACATTGTTAAATACTGGACAAGAGCAAGCTGGGTTCCATATCGAATAAGAAAAGAGAAAGACAGAGTTATCATTTTTTGCTCTGCATAGTGGATTTTTTCAAGATACTTTTGGCTCTGTAAAGTGTGGATTTTCTCATGGTATATCTTATATTATATTATTTGTCCGGATAAGTTATTTTATTTGATCTTTTTCTTCTTTTAGTTTCAGTTTATATTAGTATTCTGTAGTAACAACATTGAATCTTAAATTTTCAGAAAAGTCTGCATAACTATTTACAAAAGGCCCCGACAGTAACCAACACTGTTAACAGGATTTGACGAAAGAGCTTGGTATCTTTCATTGAAGAAGCTCGGTGAATTTATTCTTTCAAGTCATCTATGGATAATCATGAGAATGGAAACTTGAATTCTGATCCACATTGTCCCCGCTCTTTGAAAGTATTAGTGACTGAAGGAAGGGTTAATAAACAAGAAGTTCAAGGTGTTAATAGTGAGGCCTTTGCCTTTGCACGTCTATGGAAAGCTGCGAAAGAATCAGCTACACAGAAGGAAGAACCCTCTTCTAGGGTTTCGAGTTCGGCATTGCTACAGCCGGAGATTACGCCCAAGACAAGCGCAACATCGAGTTCAACCATTGGAGACTGGGAGAGCGACGCTGACTGTCCACTGATTTGGTGGAATCTTCCAATTCTGCACCCGCCCGAGGATCCCTATTGCCTGAAAAACACCAATGCAGGATCCCTATTGCCTGAGAAACAGCAATCAAATGTGTTTAAAAACACGTGAGATTAGTTTCTATATGTTTTGGGCGAATAGTATTAGTCTCGTTGCTTTTGTTTCTACTCAGTAAAAAATTTCTGTGAATTCAGAACCATCTATTTTGATGAGTGCAATTTATTATTGCAGTATTGTTATGTTTGTTTTTACTATTTAAAACTAGCATGGATTTATTTTAAACTTAGATTTGTTAAACATTAAGAAGAATTTAATTTTATGAGGTTTACATTTTTTACTATTTAGATCCTGAGTACTTGATAGATTTGGGTTTAAAATGGTTTATGTTAATTTAATTTTTTTTATATTTTATTTAAGTGGATATGTAATTTATATTTTTCATTTTTTTAATATTTTTACTTTTGTCTACTAGCATAACTCCTCCATCCTTGGTCTCCGTTGAAGAGCACCTCACTTTCGGTGCAATTGCTTTGATATCTAGATCTATTTTTATATAATTATTTCTTTGTATATATCTATTTTTTTAGGCATTTAAGTGTTTTATGTAAAAAAATTCTTCTGTATTTAGGCATTGTAATATAAAACTAGCATAGACTCTGTATTTAGGCATTGTAATATAAAACTAGCATAGATCCATTTAAACGGAGATCTATCAAGCACAGATCAAATTTCTTGAGGTGTACATTTTTTATCATTTGGATCCCTTTTTGTACTTGTATTTATGTTGGCTAGCATAACCTGGGATCTCCCCCATACTGGGTTGGAAAACGCCTGGCTTTTCTCAGTGCAAAAATGGATCTATGCTAATTTAATTTATTTTTTATTAAAACTATATGTAATTTATATTTTTCATTTTTTATTTATGTGGACTACCATAACTTGACCTGAAAATATCTCTCCATAGTTGGAGAGCACCTAGCTTTTCTCGGTGCAATAATTGAAATGGAATTTAATATATGTTTTTTGTAATAAATGCCATGTCATATCTATTTTTAATTATATATATATTTTTTAATTTGAATAATTTCACTTCTGTATTAATGGTAAGTAGCTTGGAGTTTTAAGGGTTAGCTTAATCGGTAAGACTTGGGGTGAAGGGGGAGATCACTGTTTCGACCCTTCACTCCTTCAATTGTCCCTTCATTGTTATAACTTCCATGGTAGTATTGGTAGGTTTTCCAATCAATTTCCACTTGAAAAAAAAAGTAAATAGCTTTAATATATAGGTAAAATATCAAAATAATTTTAATAATATTTATTTAAATATGTTTTGTTTAATCTAATTCCGATGTTGTAAGGTATTTTTTTAGACAATCTAGAGATATATGTTATTAAACCAGCGTAAATCCAAATCTTGGGCTCTATCAAGCTCCGAGATGGATCAAATCTCTAACCTCTTTTTAGGTATCCATTGATTTGATTCAAACCAAAACACACATCTTTTTATTTAAGGTCCACATATAATTTTATTATTATTAATATTTAATATTATTTATGGCCAACATATAATATTTTTTATTTTGTTAGGAACAAACATTGCATCATTCATTTCCCCACACATGGTTTTAAAACCATATGTAAGGCCCTCCTACAATCATGGGTTGTTTAGGAGGCCTTGCACATGGTATTAAAACCATTTGCAAGGCCCTCCTAAACCATGTACAATAATACCATGGGTTGTTTCAAAGGCCTTGCACATGGTTTAAAAACCATGTGCAAAGCCTCCTAAACCATGTACAATAAAACCATGGGTTGTTTAGAATGCCTTGCACATGGTTTTAAAAC
>LPNX010688241.1:293071-310081 GCA_001517045.1 Pseudotsuga menziesii
ATATTTTTTTTACGGATAATTAAATTTTTACTTTTTTATTGTTTTGTTAGGTAGGAAGATTACCACATCTCCCCCATATTATATTGTTTTTGTGGCCGACATTTATTTTGGCCTATTAGAAAATTTATTTTTTATTAATAAAAATAAAGTTACGAAAGTGATATTATTTTTTATTTTGTGTTACAAAATCTCTCCCATAATATTCACTATCACAATTATTTTTGGCCGACATGTTACATACTTTAGTAACATTACATCACGTTACAACATCTCTCCCATAATATTCACTTTCACTATTAATTTTTGCCGACATGTTAGTAACGTTACATCACGTGACAAGATCTCCCCCATATTGAGCTGTAGAGCACCTCTCGGCGCAATAATTTTATTTCAAATTGATATTGAATTATTGGATGTTTTGATTTCACTTTTTATTTAATGGATTTGATTTTTTCATTTTTTTAATGAAAATAGATAATAGGTAACATATCTACCTTTATGATGTAGAGATGAAAAATTATTTCTTGAGATCATTACTAAACTCTTTTATTCTTTTATTTCATTTATAGTTTTTCAAGTTGTGGAACAATTTTCCATTTTTATAAAGTAGTGATGTTATTCAACCCCCTTCCATTACTTTAATTATAGTGCCACTTTCTGTTCCTTTCAAAAGATTCCTCTTAAATAATGTTTTTATCTCATTTTTTTGTTCACTTAAGAATGTTACAAGTGATCACACTTAAAACATTCTTTGAATTTGAAGAGTACTTGCTAGCAATCACAATTTTGTTTTCAACGATGAGATCATTGCTAAACTCTCTTATTAAATCATTAATAAACTTTTTTATTTGTTTTATAGTTTTTTAATTGTGGAACAACCTGCCTTTTTATAAAGTAGTGATGTTATTCTATCTCCTTCCACCTTACATTATTTGTATTATTGTCCCACTTTTTATTTTTCTCAAAAGAATTTGTAAAATCTCCTCTAGTATTTTGATTCTTTTACAAGGGTGAATACAAAGGTAAATGTATAATATGCAACCCTAGGGTGAGAAGCTCAAAAACACTAAAGAATTGTAAGTAATGTTATTTATTCTTCCTAAATTATGAATTGTTTTGGTAAACTTAGGAGGTTGAGGGCTTGCAATGATGAATGTCATCTTGATTTTACAACACCTAAACACGAGTTAATTTGTTCATGCTTATTTGATCACCTTAAGTTTTAGGTATCTTCTTAAAAGAAAATAAAGACTAGTTTTCATAGACAATTAAAAAGCTTATTGATTAGCAAACTAACTATATTTGTAACTTAAATAAAATTTATTTGAAAACAGATTATTACGAAAATAAATTATAAAAAAAAGAGTTTTGTAAAATACTTATATGCAAGGCATTATAAAGTAATTTCATTTGAAAACATATTATTACGAAATAAAGTAATTTCATTTGAAGGGGCCACCTTTTCACAGAGGATCGACCCCATTTTCTCTTTATTTTCTCTTTACTCTTGCAAAAAATGTTCTAAATGATGGAGTGTCGCATTGACCTTTCACTATCTATCTTCAACACTTCTATATCTCATAAGAAGAATAACACTATGTATAATAATGTATTTTATTTCTTGATAGAAATCTGAATATATTCATATCAAGAGATCCGAAAGGGGATCTTATATATATATATATATGAATCGACCAAGGTCTTCTTTTAAGTCTAATGATATAAGTGTATTTACTCTATGATATAAGTCGGTGGGGATGTGGCCTTAGATTATAAGTGATGAAAAAAATATTAAGGGTGTCATTCTAAACTCAATTACTATAATATTTAGAGATACTTGTTGGATGTGTACTTGAAGGTTAGTTTTAGTCGGTTGTAATGTAAAGAGAGTTCAAGGAATTTCAAAGAAGAGACACCTTACTTTTGTGGATTCATTGTTCAGCTTGGGGTGATCTCTTAGAAGAAAATATAAGTCGAATAGAGAGTTAAATGGTTGGGAGGAAAGTTAAAGTCGAAGTCAAGCTCTCGGTCACCTAATATACTTGCTAGCCTATTTTATTAAGTTAAATGATTTGTCGATGTTTTACGTTTCTATTGTCAAAATATAAACGTATTGGTTATGAAACTCATGTGCTAAAAATGCTTTGGTATTATGTAAATTGATTTATGGAGAGGATATGAATTCTTGATTATAATACTAATAATATATTTTTAAGGTCATCGCCAAGCGAGACACCAATTGGTGTATGAGACCCCCTTATTTGTGGGACAAGGGGCCCCCCTCAATGCAATGATTTAAATGCTAAAGTATATAGAGGTGTACATACCCTACCCCCCTTTGGATTTCAACCCGTGACCTCCTAGGAGGAAACACATGCTCTTAACCATTAGGCCCACTCAGGTTGTACAAGTATGGGAATTCATTGAACTGACGTATCGAGCTGTCTGACCACAATGAATGGCACTTCTGTTCCAAAGAAGTTCCTTCATGATTTTCTTGTGATTTAATCTCTTTGGTAGCTTCCTTCCATACTAACTCTGCATAATGACAGAAAACAAACAAGTCAGAGCATTTTTCCTCATTTGAATGACATAAAACACACTTGCTTGGTCCTTTCCATCCTATTTTTATGAGATTATCCCAGGTTAATAATTCGTTACTCGGAGTTATCCATAATGTGATATTGGCCTTTAGAGAGCCTGCATTCTTTCAGAAAAAATGTCACCACTATTTTCTTTCACCTTGATAAGATTCTATGGCCAAATTCTGAGAACCAAGCTTCATCGTGAACTCTCTTGTTGCTGAGTTTTTCAAGCAGACTAATCTATCCTCTTTCTGCATCATATTCTATATGAATAAAACAAGTTTACAACAAAGTGGTAAACACCATCCATTCATCCTTTGAGTTGTCTTCTAATCCTATATCTCATGCACTCTTCCACTCTATTTTTCCTTTTGTTAATGAAATCTATGAGCATGCCTCATGAAGATTGATTATTATGAGTCTTCTAAGTTTCTCTATTATATCACATGAGATATTATAACCATCCCCCGCACCTATCCATGGGTCCTCTCCTAACCGAACTTTCTTCCCATTCCCAACAGACTAAGCCAACGAGTCTTAGATCAGAGGAAAGGAAGGTACAAAGGCTTTCCAGCCTATGGATCCATTTTTGTATGACTTTTTTAGCTTCCTTATCCAATATAATATGGAATAATTAGGGAAGTGTTTTGAGATCAACATGTTCGGGTACACAGGGTACTCCCAAAAGAATGAACACCTTTAGAAACCATTTCACACAAATAGGTCACAGATCAACACACTGATGTTTGTCACGTGGTTAAAACCCTCAAGAGAGAAACAGTCCATAGCCCTAGCCAAATAGCTAGTTGAAGCAATTTATTATGCAAAAGAAATAAAGATACATGAGATTCTCATAATCGATCAACTAGCGAAGGACCCTCTATGCTCTTTAAATAAATATCATAGACCAATCGGGTGTTAAGCCACGGATCAATTGTAGGTATGATCTAAGAGAAGTGGAACCATCGAATCACTCTATGTCTAGAACATATCGTGACCGTCGAATTAGAATATTTACAAATGCATACTAACGCATGCTAAAGAAACACACTTTTACCTGACGGCTATATTACACAAGTTGATCTTAACTAAGTCCTAAGTGTCTAAAAATCTTAACATCCCTCCTTAAGAACAACTTGGGACAGGATTGAAGGATTTACAAAAGTGACGCTATTACGAGAAGGAAGGAGGCATTAGAGCCTATCGGGCCTGTTGAGGCCTGGAAATTCGCAGGCAACAACAGAAAGGGATTCTCCCCAATCAACGTTCCCAACTAGCACGTGACTATTTGGTATAGGGAATCCATTCGGTTTGAGGTCCGGCTACCGTAGGTCAAAGTAACAAAAACAAAGGCTTTACCGGTTGCGGCCCGGTCCACCGTTTATTTGTATTTTTTGACTTAAGTATGATATGCAAGTGCCTAATTAACAATGCGGGGTGATCAAGATGCAAAGAGTAATCACAATGTGATGCGCAGGTTCTTACATCTCGTCTTACACTCACAAGCATCCAAATCATGAAAGAAAATAAATACTAACTAAACTATCTCTAGAGAACTGGGTATTCATTTATCAGTAACGCACCCCTGTTCATGTGTTATGGAAAATCACAGATAGCTATTCTTATAACCAAACATAAAAACATGAATAAAAGTATATCTGATAAGATAGCTCATCAACAGTTAAAATTTTCATTACTCATAGTGGAAAAGCCATCATAAAGGTACTGAAGAACATTCAAACAAGAACATAGGTTCAAGAAATTAGAACACTCTTACAGCTAATGAGGCATAGCTGAAAATGAAATAGTTCACATTCAACATTGCTCATTTAATCACATTGACATATTCCACATAGTACTTCCTCCAACAGGCAAAATTTGCAGTCACTGGTTGTAAAACGAAATAGTTCCTCTTACAAGCATTAAGTTACAATTTTTTCCAGGGAAAAAGCCCCTGTAACTTCTAAATTTCAAATATTTAAACAAAATCAGCAGACCGCTTGGGTTCCCCCCCCAAACGTGTGACTCTTCCGTTCTTCGAGTGTTTTGCATCCCTCCTTTCATCTTTTCTTCGTATGCTCATGATCAGCTGAGTAACGGCTGGACCTTTCAGATCTGTGCTTTTGTTGCTTTCGATTTTGTCTTTTCCTTCGCTTGTCTCCCTCGCGTCCTTGCCAGTTTCGATCTTACTTTTACAAACTGTCAAGCTACGCCTTCACGCTGCGATCGCCCCAATAGTTCCTTGAGTTCTACCCGCAATCAATTACTATGCATCATTCATTGGAATGGAATTTTAAACGTTAAATTAAACCAACTAACGGCTAATCCACAAGAAAAGGCCCGGTGCGCTACTGTCTCATCCACCTACGGGCTCGGGAGAAAACATCAATGCCGGGAGACGGAAAAATTAAGACCTGAGCTGCGGGCAGGAAAAAAGAACCAATCGGAAGTCAGAAGGACTTTACATCAAAAGCTGAAAGACTTTCCTAGCTGTAATGGCGGGAAGAAAAAGACTATGGACACGCAACCCGCGGGCGGGAAAGCTTCTCAATCAGAAGTCAGAAGGTTTTACACTTCGGAAGCTTAATCACTTTGGGAGCCGCAATGGTGGAAGAGATAGGGGCTAAAGACACGCGAAAAGCAGGAGGGAAAAGCTTTAGTCAGCAGTCAGAAGATATTTACATCGGAAGCTGAATGAATTTCCCAGCCGCAACAGCAAAAAAGGAAAGGTTAAAGACACACGCGACTAAAATAATGATAAGAATCGGTAGTCGGAGCACTTTGTAATTCGGGTGTTTAGCTGCTTTAGGAGCCACAACGGCGGAAGTGGAAAGACTACGACTTCCGATTGAACAAAAAAGACACCCGATCAATAGAAACTCTTAAGTGTTCGGACAGCTTTGAAATTCAATAGCGGTCAAAATCCATTTCACCTTCGAAACAGCAGCCCATCAAAGAACAATTAGCAAAGCTTAACTCAAATCTGCAACCCGCGGAAAAATTCAAACACAAACAACTTCTGGGGACAGGATGCAAGTAAATCGTTAAAATCATCCAAATTTAAAACATGACCAAGAATCCATAGATAAAACGACTTGAAGCAACCTCCAATCATGATGAAGGGACCAAAATTTTAAGAAATTTGGGGAGAACAGTTGCAGCTGCAACAATTGGCGACTACCTGGTGAACCTAGATCTCTGGACAACCACTTCCTTAAGTAACAGACTGTTTAACAATAAAATCAACATTTTGAATTCTTCTAGATGTATGGATTTCCCAAATGGAAGATACATGAACTTTGAATCATTGAGGGTAGTCCTGTTCAGGAAATGGAAACCAAGGTTTCAAAGTCAAGATAGCTCTTTCGAGGCCAGAAGTATGAGTTTCATTTTTTACCTCTGTCTTTGGGTAGCTTCCAGCTTGGACCACAAGATCGTAACATCTGGTAAACAGAAATATTCATTTGTTCCTCATTCCCATGCCATTTTGCACTTTTTTGTGCTTTTTTGGACTTTTGTCCTTTGAGTCTTCCTCATGCCTTTCTTTCTGAAATTTTATTCAAGCTCCTATATCCATAGTATCCTTTTGTGTGAGTGATGTATTTATTTTTCAGCTCATGGACGGAGAGGAACTTTTGGCAATTTTATACTCATATGATTTCGTACTTTGTTTTGATATACATTTCTTTCTTAGGAATTTTA
Source organism: Pseudotsuga menziesii (assembly GCA_001517045.1). Classification (NCBI taxonomy): domain Eukaryota; kingdom Viridiplantae; phylum Streptophyta; class Pinopsida; order Pinales; family Pinaceae; genus Pseudotsuga; species Pseudotsuga menziesii. The sequence goes on from LPNX010688241.1 coordinate 299,359, forward strand.
ACTCTTTTTATCCTTTGGGATTTCAATTCTTGGCATGGGATCATTTATATATAATATATTGTTTCCCCTGCTTCCTTTCCATGGGTCTTTTGCTGTCACCTCCCTAGGACATTTTCAAGTGTGAGATGGATGGAGCCTCGAAATAGTATTCCAGACCTTTTAATCTTGAGTTACTCTACAAGGATTAAGCAGGAATTCAATGTGTTCATAGCCATTTAAGAAAACTGCTAAACTAGAAGAAACTCTATCAGATAAAACCATAATACATAGTCTTATAATCAAGGAATTTAGTTGGTCCAGAATTCTAATGCTCTCCATGCGACCAAAGGTTGCTTCTTTTATTAAAAATCAAACAGAAAATCTAAAGTAAAACAAAACTAAAATTCATGACTCAAAGACTCAAAAAGACATCCAAAACAGATTATTTATATACAAGACAGACGAACTCAAACAACTCCTTAGGAAAAATAAGGCTTGAGAACCAAACCATTTACTGGTAAGTTCTCTTCCCAACCCCGTAGATCTTGCAACTTATAATTAGAAGGGCCAAGCTTTGCCACAATCTGAAAAAAGCCTACCCTCAACTGATGGAATTTAGTATGCTTTCCTTTCTCATCACGGGGGTGATCCCACTTGAGAACCAGATCTCCCACTTCAAACTCTTTCGTTCCTGCCTTATGTTTGTCAAACCATCCCTTTATCACCTCTTGTTGTTTCTTAAAGTGCTCTCTGTCTTTAGATCTAGCCTCTTCTGCTTTCAGGAGATTATTTATCCTTATTTGCAAAACTTCATCATTCGAGGTCCTCTAGATTCTTGGGCTATTATGGAAGAAGGTAGCATGATATTGGGAGGAAGAATGGCTTCTTTACCGTAGACAAGGGTATATGGTGACACTCCTATAGCATACTTGGGTGTGACTCTATCAGCCCAAAGGGAATTTGGTAGCGCTGAGTGCCAACTCCTCTGATTTTCTATTACAGTCTTCTTTAAGATTCTAATCAGATTTTTGTTAGAGGACTCAGCCAGGCCATTTCCTTGTGGATAGTAATTAGCAGAATAATGCAATTTAATCCCTTTATCATGAGCAAAATCAGTTAATTTAATTGATGAAAAGTACTTATCATTATCAAATACTAATGAAATTGGAACTCCAAACCTGGTCATGATATGAGCTTGTAGGAAGATGATGACCGCATCTTCATTTATCTTGTGCAGCGGGATAGCTTCAACCCAGCGAGTGAAATAATCCATCGCGGTCAGAATGTACTTTTACTGCAGAGAGGAATTCGGTTTTATTTCTCCAATAATATCCAACCCCCATTACTCAAATGGCTCCGTGATCATCACCAGCTTTAGGGGTGCCGCTGGTTTAGGTTGTCTCCCACTACACGTTTGGGAAATTTCAAACTTCTTGATATGTGCGTGTGCATATTTGAACAGTGTAGGCCAATAATAACTGGCTCTGAGGATTTTGTGGGCTGTAGTATCCCTTGAATAATGTCCCCTAGCAGGCCCGTTATGCAAATCTGTCATTACTTTTTCCGCATCTTCTTTCTCTAAGCATCTCAGAAGAACTCCATCATAATTCTTTTTGAACAATACTCCTTCAACAATTTGATAGGAAGCTAATTTAAGACGCAGCGCTCTTCTTTGCTTAGAATTCCAATGTTCTGGCAACAGCCTTTCCTGCAGGTAATGCACGAGGTCTCTATACCAAGACTCGGGAGCTGTAAACAAAGGATATACCTCTATTACATGTAATTTAGCTTCATCCTCCCAGGCGTGTTCTTCATTTCTTCCATTTTCAGTTATCAGTTTGCACAACCCTTATCCCTTCACTATAGAGGCTGGCTTGATTTCTAGGTCATACTCTTGAAGAGCTGTTACCCAGTTGCCCCTTCTTTCTCCTAACTCTTTCTATACAAGAAGGGACCTTCCAGCTAGGTAGGGGACGATCACCTTGGTTTGATTTTTTAAAATATAAGGCTTGAATTGCTTCACTACTTTGAATACTGCAGAAGCTTGTTTATCAATGGCTGGGTAATTCAATTCGGCCCCTTGTAGACCAGTGCTCATGAAAGATATTGGGAATTCGTCCCCCCCATCTTCCTTTTGCATCAGCACAGCTGCTAGCGAATCATCCGATGCAAAGGTATACAAAATAAAGTCTTTATCGAAATCTGGGCTTCTCAGAGAGGGTGTGTGTGCAACAACAATTTTAATTTTGTTGAAAGTGTTCTTCTCAATCTCAGTCCACTTGAATTATGCATTTTCCTTCACCATCTGCTGCAGCAGCTTGACAATCTGAGCGAAATCAGGCACAAATATTCGCATGAAGTTTATAGTTCCCATAAATGATTGCATCCCTTTTTTATTATGGGGCAAGGGGATTTGTTCAATGGCCTTAATTCTTTCTGGATCTATAGAGATTCATTTCTTTGAAACTATGTGACCCAGCAACTTGCCCTCCATGACAGCGAACACACATTTCTTGGGATTGAGTGAGATTCCATATTTCCAATAGCGTTCAAAAATATTCCTTAAGTGGAACGCGTGTTCTTCTTTCCTTTTGGAGAATATCGTAATATCGTCAAGGTACACTACAGCACTACGACCAATCAATCCACGGAAAGCTATGTCCATGGCCCTCTGAAACGTTGCTCCAGCATTTACAATCCCAAAGGGGATCCTTCTGTAGGCAAAGGTTCCCCTGTAGGCAAAGGTTCCCCATTTGGTCCTGAACGTTGTCTTCAATCTGTCTTCTTTGGCTACTAATACTTGATTGTAGCCAGAGAAACCGTCTAATAATGAAAACAGTTCAGAACCTGAAACCATTTGTAGCAGTTGCTCCATGGGTGGAACAGGATAGTTATCTTTGTCTGAGGCACAGTTTAAATTCCTGAAATCCACGCAGAGTCTGATTTCTCCAGACTTTTTTCTCACTGGTACCAGATTTGATACCCACTCAGAGTGTCTGACCTTAAAAATGATTCTAGCATCCAATAATTTCTTCACTTCACTCTGAATCAGCGGTTCCAATTTTGGATGCATTTTTCTTAAAGGTTGCTGATACGGCTTGACGCCGACTTTGATGGGGACAACATGCTTGATGATGCTGGGGTCGTATGTTTTCAAATCTTCGTATGTCTAGGAGAAAACATCTTTATATTGTTTAAACAGACTGACGAACTTGTCTCTTTTTGCTGGTGAACAACATTTGCCAAGATTCACAAATTTAGGATTCGTCTCAGTCCCTAAGTTTATAAGCTCGAATTGTAGAGATGAGTTGTGGGTCTTCACGTTGGCTGGTCTTCTGAACTTTTCATTTAAATCAAACATTTTTTCTAACGTTCTGACACCTTTAGGAATGAAATTATCATACTTCAGCTCGGCCTGATGTTCTTCATCGTCTATAATGGCTCCTTTAAATACCTCGTCATTCGTTAAGCATTCTATAATTTGTTGGTCATCATCGAACACTCGTAGGTTGGTAATCATATCAGGTACTGAGGGCCTAAAAATTAATTCAATAGAGCATCGGTTATTAGTGGGTACCAACCTAGCGGCTGATGTGGCCAACTGGTCAGCTGCTGCATTTTTAAGTCTTGAAATTGAAATAATATTGAATGCATTAAAACATTTAAGCAAGTCCCATACCTCATTTTGGTAAGCCTTTAAGTGAGGGGAAACACAATGTATTTGATTCCGGATTTGTTTCACAATAATTTCAGAGTCTCCAAAAACTTTTAAATTACTTACCTTTAATTCAGACGCTTTCCTCAAGCCCTGCACCAGCGCTTCATACTCAGCTATATTATTCGTACACTCAAACTCTAATCTACATGAAAGAAAATGTTTATTCTTCTGGGGGTCGATCAGGACACAGCTCGCCCTTGACCCTTCTAACGTCTTAGAGCCATCAAAAAACAAAGTCCAAAAATCATTAACTACTAAATGTGAATCTACTCCTACTGCTAAGTTTACTATGTTACAGTCAATCTCATCAGCCTGTGAGAATCGAAGGAGATCAAGCTGAGTGTCTGATGTGTTGTTGGCTTCTTCTGCTTGGTAATTTCCTAGTTCCAACTCAATAAAATAGTTTCCCAATACAGAATCCACTGGTTCATTCTTCTCATCCAATTGAGTAACGTTGTATTTCATGTGAGGCTCCCTTAAAATCTTAATCTGGTTCGGACTTCCTTTGTATGGCAGCCACAGATGCGACCAATCCGAGGAAAAATATCCATTTAGTTTGGCCAACCAATCTCTGCTTAGGACAAGACCGTAAGCGTCTGGTATATCGACCACCACAATATTGATGACTTGGCACACTTTATCATTTGACACCAGACGGACTAGGACATCTTCCATCTCACCAATTACCTTTACATCCGTCCTATCCAACTGAACAACCCTCCACGTGGATGGCTTAGGCTTCCCAATTATCTTTTTATAGACTGATATTGGCATGACATTAACCGATGCCCCTGATTCTACTAGGAAATTATGTACATTGTGATTGAAAATTTAAAACGTGAGGAGGAAAGGTGGATGTTTTCTTTTAGATTTACCTCCAATGTTGGTTTCATCAATTTCTTCTTCTTCCTAAGGTTGATTGTCAGTGGGCAGCTTCTCATCCAATGCTTCAAGTGCTTTCAATAGTCTTTCATTTTGCTATGGCACTTTACACATTTTGAATAGTGAAACGTTCGATTTTACCTTCTTTAAATCCTCCACGATGTCATACTCCATCTGTTGTTCAATGGGATGAGGTTTATCAACATTCATCTTTTCTTCATTTGGCTTGGCCAACGTATTATTCTGCTTAGGATATTGGTTGGTAATAGTGAATTCTAGAATTTTATCAGCTAAGGATTTATTTTGAAATTTCTTAACATTTTGCTGAAGCCTCTTAATATTTGGGAGAATGAGACTGTTTTCTTTAATTGGCCCTTGTCTCCTTGTTGTCACGTTAGTTTCCATGACATCCTTGTAGCCCTTCTTCTTTTCTTCTTCTACATCAAATAATGAAACAAAATCCCACAAAACCATGGTTTCCTCTTCTTGTTCTTTCGTTGAAGTAGTATTCTCTTTTCTTTCTTCATCTCCCTCTTCTGTTAATCTAGAATCCAATAGTTTATTCATGACCAACGTCACCGAGTTTATCCATTGAGTACAATTCTTTTTAGAGTGTGGTTGTAGGTGAAAAGTGCAAAAGTTGTCCATGCCTACCTCTGTTAAATTCATAGATACAGAATTGTGTGGAGGAGGTTGAGACTGGTTGTTATCCTCTCTTTTCTTATAATAGGGCTTATAGAACATTTGTGCTTCCTTTTGTTTCTCCAAGTCTATGATTTTATTAGAAAGCTTCTGCATCATTTTGGCCATACTTTCATAATCTGGTGATTTCTCTTCCTTAGGCTTAGTAAACAATAAGGCTTTCCTTCCCCCACCTTTCTCTCCTGACTGTTCGGCATAATCTTCGATACTTTCTCTTTCAACTTCCACTATTTCCGACTTTCATAGGTTTCCGTCAAAGTAGGCTTGGACCTACCTTTGGAAAACATGGCCAAATCAGGGCCTAAAGCTGAGGTATAATATTCAATCAGGAACTTGTCTGAAGGTTTATCCGTTTCAGAAAAAATTCTTGAGATACACTGCAAACCTTTGTGTAAAACTGTACACCTTTTCCTTTCTCTCTTTCTGTAAGGCACATAGCCCTTTCATGAGGGATGCATGAGTCTTCTAAGTCACATATTTACTCCTAAATATCCTTTCAAAGGTATCCCAATCAGGGATAGAGTTGACAGGCAACCCAAAGTACCATGATGATGCAGCTCCCTTAAGGATATGCGGGAACAGTCTGCAGACTACATCTTCATACTCCCCAGCCCTCAACCCCTCTATCACCAAGTAAAAACTTTGCAGGTGATCATATACTAGTATCTTCTCATTTGGGTCGAACCTGGGAAGCATCTTTTCAAAGGATTGAGGTAAACCATGTAGCGGAGGCGTTAGATTTAAAGGTGATCTGGCTTTCAAGGAAGTTGGTGGGTTTGGTGGGTTGGGTGGTGGATTAGCATTTACTCCTACCATGAGTCTGGGTGGAGAGTGAGGAGGTGATCCAATAGGAGTGTGAGCAGGAGAACTATGAGGGGTATCTGGGCCTTCTTGATTCAAAGGTAGTGCAACTTCCTGTAAGGTTGTTTCTACAAGTTCTTCCCAATCTCCAACTAGCACTGACTCTTCCACTATAGGATGATCTTTCCTTTTATACTCTCTTCTGGGAAATTCAGGGATGATTGGAAATCCTCCAATATTCTTTACATATGCCCTGGTGTGTCTTCTTAGGTCATTAACAACTTCATTGCCAACAAAATATAGATGTTCTCTATTCCTTTCTTCCAGAATTGGATTATGAAGCCCACTGCTTTCAGAACTGTTACCGGTGGAATAATCTCGGGAAAACGGGTTTCCTTGGCTAGCCATGCACTAGAGGCCCTCCTTCTAGCGCCAAAACTGTTGAGGCCTGGAAATTCACAGGAGACAACAGAAAGGGATTCTCCCCAGTCAACGTTCCCAACTAGCTTATGACTATTTGGTATAGGGAATCCGTCCGGTTTGCGGTCCGGCTACCGTAGGTCAAAGTAACAAAAACAAAGGTTTTACTGGTTGCGGCCTAGTCCACCGTGTATTTGTATTTTTTGACTTAAGTATGATATGCAAGTGCCTAATTAACAATGCAGGGTGATCAAGATGCAAAGAGTAATCACAATGTGATGCGCAGGTTCTTACCTCTCGTCTTAGACTCACAAGCATCCAAATCATGCAAGAAAATAAATACTAACTAAACTATCTCTAGAGAAATGGGTATTCATTTATGATTAATGCACCCATGTTCATGTGTTATGGAAAATCACAGATAGTTGTTCTTATAACCAAACATATAAACATGAATAAAAGTATATCTGATAAGATAGCTCATCAACAGTTGAAATTTTCATTACTCATAGTGGAAAAGACATCATAAAGGTACTGAAGAACATTCAGACCAGAACATAGGTTCAAGAAATTAGAACACTCTTACAGCTAATGAGGCATAGCTGAAAACGAAAAAGTTCACATTCAACATTGCTCATTTAATCACATTGACATATTCCACATAGTACTTCCTCCAACAGGCAAAATTTGTAGTGTCTGGTTGTAAAACGAAATAGTTCCTCTTACAAGCATTAAGTTACAAGTTTTTCCAGGGAAAAAGCCCCTGTAACTTGTAACTTTCAAATATTTAAACAAAATCAGCAGACCGCTTGGGTTCCCCCCCCAAACGTGTGACTCTTCCGTTCTTCGAGCGTTTCGCATCCCTCCTTTCATCTTTTCTTCGTATTCTCATGATCAGCTGAGTAACGGTTGGACCTTTTAGATCTGTGCTTTTGTTGCTTTCGATTTTTTCTTTTCCTTTGCTTGTCTCCCTTGCAGCCTTGCCGGTTTCAATCTGATTTTTACAAACTGTCAAGCTACGCCTTCACGCTGCGGTTGCCCCAACAGTTCCTTGAGTTCTACCTGCAATCAATTACTGTGCATCATTCATTGGAATGGCATTTTAAATGTTAAATTAAACCAACTAATCGCTAATCCACAAGAAAAGGCCCGGTGCGCTACTGTCTCGTCCACCTACGAGCTCGAGAGAAAACATCAATGCCAGGAGACGAAAAAATTAAGACTTGAGCTGCGGGCGGGAAAAAAGAACTAATCGGAAGTTGGAAGGACTTTACATTGGAAGCTGAAAGACTTTCCCAGCCGCAACGGTGTGAAGAAAAATACTATGGACACGTGACCCACGGGCGGGAAAGCTTCTCAATCGGAAGTCAGAAGGTTTTACACTTCGGAAGCATAATCACTTTGGGAGCCGCAACGGCGGAAGAGACAGGGGCTAAAGACACGCCAAAAGCAGGTGGGAAAAGCTTTAGTCGGCAGTCGGAATATATTTACATCAGAAGCTGAATGAATTTCCTAGCCGCAACGACGGAAAAGGAAAGGTTAAAGACACACGCGACTAAAATACTGATAAGCATCGGTAGTCGGAGCACTTTGTACTTCAGGTGTTTAGCTGCTTTAGGAGCCACAACGGCGGAAGAGGAAAGACTACGACTTCCGATTGAACAAAAAAGACGCCCGATCAATAGAAACTCTTAAGTGCTCAGATAGCTTTGAAATTCAACAGCGGTCAAAATCCATTTCACCTTCGAAACAACGGCCCATCAAAGAACAATTACCAAAGCTTAAATCAAATATGCGACCCGCGGAAAAATTCAAACACAAACAACTTCCGGAGACAAGCTGCAAGTAAATCGTTAAAATCATCCAAAATTAAAAAATGACCAAGAATCCACGGATAAAACAACTTGAAGCAACCTCCAATCATGAGGAGGGGACCAAAATTTTAAGAAATTTGGGGAGAACAGTTGTAGCTACAACACCCCCCTTAAGGACACATTCATGAACTCCTAACATAGACCAAAGTTTAGAAAACTTCACTTCTGTAAGAGACTTGGTGAAGATGTCTGTAACTTGATCATCTGTAGGGCAATAGAGCACTTCAATAACACAATCATGAACAAGATTTCTGATGAAGTGCATGTGTAGCTCAATATGTTTTCTACGCTGATGTAGTACTAGATCTTTGGCAAGCTTGATGGCACTTTGATTGTCGCACCAAAGTGGAGTAGGCTGCTGCTACTCAAATCCAAACTCTGAAAGGATCTGTCGAAACCATAAAGCTTCCTAACTAGCATTAACTACGACTCAATATTCTATTTCTGCTGAAGAAAGAGCAAGAGCTTGTTGTTTCTTACAATCCCAAGTGACAGGTCCAGATCCCAGACTGAAAACATAACCTGCAGTAGACTTTCAATCATCAGGATCATCGACCCAATCTAAATCAATGAAACCAACCAACAAAGGTTCCCCCCTGTACTGTAATGAATCCCAAACTAAATTTTACCTTGAATATATCGAAGTATTCTTTTTGCTGCTTTCCAGTGACTTTCATGAGGAGTTTGCATATAACGGGAAACACGACCAACGACAAAGGAAAGGTCAGGATGGGAATGAGTCAAAAATAAAATACTACCAACAAGCTGACGATACAAGGTGGCATCTACTTTAGGGGAAGTACAAGTGGCAGAAAGTTTGACTCCAGAATGGAAGGGAGAAGGGGTTGGTTTACAATCTTCCATGTGGAAGCGACGAAGAAGGTCACAAGCATACTTAGACTAGGAAAGAAAGATTCCTTCTTTGGTTTGCAAGACTTGGAGACCAAGAAAATAATGCAAATGTCCTAAGTCTGACATTTCAAAATTTTGCTTAAGGCTGGATTTCACATGGGTTATAAGTTTAGGGTCACTACCAGTAAGGATAAGATCATCAACATAAAGAACAAGTATGATGAGATGGTTTCCTAATTTCTTGGTATAGACATTGGTTTCAGAATGGCATCTAGAAAAACGAGTGTCAAGGAGAAAGCTATCCATTTTGGCATACCAAGCTCTAGGAGCTTGCTTAAGGCCATATAAGGATTTCTTAAGGAGACAAACAAGGCTAGAGTTATTCTAAACATATCTAGGAGGTTGTTCCATGTAAATTTTCTCATGTAAATCACCATGTAAGAAGGTAGATTTGACATCCATTTGATGGACTTCCTAGTTATGTAAGGCTGCAAGGAAGAGAACAAGGTGTATGGAGTTCATTTTTGCTACAGGGGCAAAGGTTTCATTGTAGTCAATCCCTTCAACTTGGGAAAAACCTTTGGCAACTAACCTTTCCTTAAGTCTTTCAACACTTCCATCTAATGCATACTTAGTTCTATAGACCCATTTACATCTGACAAGTTTTCTTCCTTTTGGAAGAGGAACAAGATCCCAAGTATCGTTCGCCATTAAGAAATGATATTCTTCATCCATAGCTGCATCCCAATCTAGATTTCCTAAAGCTTCTGCAAAAGTTTATGGATCATGGTTCTCGGAAACTTGAGCCAAAAGAGAAGAGGCTCACTGAAACTAAGAACGTGTTTGACATTGATCTCTAGGATCACCGGCAAGATCACTAGTTGCTTCACATGTTGAACGGACCCATTGAGGAAGTATTGGTGTTGTTGCAATTGGAGGAACATGAGAAGGCGGAGGTGGATTTTCATCCTCACTGTCATCATCAAAAAATGGAGTTGGAAACCTGTCAAGGAATCTCGAATAAGAAGAAGAAGAAGAAGGCACAATCGTCGAATCAGGCTCACAGGCCAAAGATGTCACACTCGCCAAGTTAGGCTCACAGGACAAGATATTTTCATAAAATTTAACATCTCTTCTAATGATTATATCATGAGAATGTGGTTGAAGAAGTCTATAACCTTTTACATCTTCAGAATATCCAACAAATATGCACTTTTCACTTTTAGGCTGCAATGCTTTCCATTTTCCATCCGGAATGTGAGCCCGTGCTTCACAACCAATGTGAGACCATGCTTCACAACCAAACACATGAAAGTGAATTACATCTAGTTTAATTTTACTCCATGTTTCTTCCGGTGTTATACCCTATAAAACTTTAGTGGGTGTGCAATTAACTGTGTAATTTGCACAATTTATGGCCTCAGCCCAATATTGAAGACTTAGTCCCTTAGATTGGATCATACAATTAGCCATTTCTTTTAAAGTGCGGTTCTTC
>LPNX010688241.1:340364-354849 GCA_001517045.1 Pseudotsuga menziesii
CTTACAGGTTGTGGATTGAATTCTCATATTCACCTTGGTCTTATTGTTTATGTATTCCAGGTTTTGACCACCCAAGGCACTGTGAGAATGTAGGTGGATAATGAGCCCTGAGATGGCTAGCTCAATATCAAATTAAGAGTCCCTAATCTAACTTTAAAATTCCTTGTAAATCCTTATTTTTCATCATGTACAATTTACTTTGTAAAAAATAAACTGCATCCTCACTTTCAATAGATAGTTTTTTATGTTTTTAACATTGCTAAATGTAGTCAAATAAAAGCTATTGGCTACAAAAAAACTTCAATGATATTTCCGAAACTTTTAAGATATTTGAGCACCTTTGAACTTCATGATTTATGTTTTTAGTCTTAGTCACATATTCATTAAGAACTTGGCTTGGGTTTTGCAGGAGATCCTCACGGGTCTTTTGTGGTTGCTAAAAGAGGAAGCTAAAATTATTGATATTGTCAATTCCTCACCTCATCCAAGGGTAGATTTTTACGTTGTGACTCCAACTGGGAGCAACTTGGAGAGGCTTAGGGGATACAATGAGTGTGAGGAGTTGAAGCCAGTGATTGTTCCCATGGGTCCATGTGCATTTTCAAATGTTATAGATGCCTTCAAGCATCTTTAAAGTGGAAGAGTGAGAGGGAAGGTTCTGATTTCACTCATTGATTGATGTCATGGCTCGAGTACTGTATTTTTCTCTTGGTTCAAATGCACAACAGGTATTGGATTAGAAACTAACAACACCAGTCATAGTATTTTTTTTTAAAACAATGTCAGCAGGCGTCGCTTAAGCGACGCTTTCAACTGTCGCTTTTCCGACGGCTTTTGACAGATCCGTCGCAAATATGACACTTTTAACTGTCGCTTTTTCAACGTCTTTGTAGATATCTGTCGCAAATCCGACGCTCTAAACTATCGCTTTTCTGACGTCGTTTGTAGATATCCGTCGCAACTCCGACAGTTCTTGCTGTCGTTTTTCTTAAGAAACTTTCACCACTGTTGAGGATATTCCGTCGCTTAACCGACGATTACTTAGGTGTCGCTTAACCGACAGTTATTTAGGTGTCGGAAACCCGACGACAAGTTTCCGACGCTTAACAAAAAATCAAAGTGTCATACATGCGACAGGGAAGTGTCGAAAATCAGACATGACGGCCGTCAGATTTTTGGTCAAAATGTAGTAGTGTGAAGAGAAATATTACACAACATACCAGCTCTTGAAGGAAAATATGGTAAACACATACTTGATGAAGAATTATGGGAAGACTCAGGCTGACCCCGCATAAACATCATATTATCTGGCACAGTTCCCACCCAATCAGTATCAGAACCAATATCAACCTCAGTATGTGCTGCAACAGCCATACGCATAGAAGAATCACTATCAGCCACAATATCAACAAAATAAATAACCCCTGCAACAACCACACCCTCACGAAAGGGGTGGCGGGAACTTCAGAGGTAGAGGAGGAGGAGGAGGATTTGGTAGAGGAAGAGGTCATATTACATGCTATAACTGTGGACAACCAGGTCACTATGTAAGAGATTTCCTGGAACCTGTGAAGACATGTTCATACTGTAAGGGACAGGACAATAATGTGGAGCAATGTCACTAGTTGATCACAAAGTGGCAGGATAGAACCATCACAGGTCCTAACCCTACGTAGAATCCAAACCCAAAGCCAAATCCAAACTTGAATGTTCATATGATTGTTGCTGAGCCAAGAGATCTGAATGTCGTTGTCGTAACATGAGGAGGTGTTGCAACTAGAGCTGATTAGGAAGCTTCGCAAGAACAAATGTAGCCACAGGTACAACCCACGATGTAGAATAAAGTACCATTCAATGTACAGAAACAAAATCAAGTATTCATGGACATGCGATGTGATTTTGTGGATCCAGAAGAACAAACGACATCAGAAGAAGTCAGGGAGATGCCTGAACAATTTCAGCAAATATTTCAGAAGAGGACTCCACAAAAGGTTAGTAAATTTAAGTCCTTTCTATCAAGTTGCTTAGTGGTAATACAACATAAAGATGATTTCGTAGAACTACACACACTGATAGAGGAAACACCAGTAGATCCACAACCTGAAAAGAGAGTTAACAAGGTCGAAAATAAATTCAAAACTAGACGTGAGTGGAGAATGACTACGCAGATAGGGGATTATGAATGGATTATATAATTTTAGATCCGGGCTCCAATGTCAATATTTTTGACACAACCAACTTGGAAAAGTATGGGCAAGCCACGCTTGGACTAGTCTCCTGTTCAACTGCGACTTGCAAATCAGGAGAAGGTCCTCCCGATTGGTAGATTGAGTCAAGTTCTGGTTTACATTGAAGGATTGAGCATGTTTGCATACTTTGAAGTCATTAACATTGTTGCTGAAAAAAATCCATATCACGAGCTACTGGGGATAAGTTGGGCTATAGACAATCATACCATTATCAATTTCAAGAAAAGGATCCTCTCCTTCGAGGATAATGAAATGAGAGTAGTGTCACCCATTGATCCATTAAAAGGATAGAGGTATGTCAATCCTGTCTACAATGAGGGACAGTGCGACTATATTAATGAAATATATAATGTCACTGGCCTAAAACAATACTATATCAATCTGACAACAAATGGCAACTTGAGCTTGTAGAGTGATAGTTCATGCACATTTGAATCAGGGGAAGCATTCGAGAACTGGAAGAACCGGTTACATGAGGTCTCTATGAGGAGGTGTGCAAGAGTTATAAGCTCTATGAAAAGGGTGGAAAATGAGTTAAGAGAGATACCCACCTATGAAGGTTTACCTAACCTTGCAGCCTTCCTAAGTGAGTTTGAAGAACTTGTCATTAAGTCACAATGCTTGTCCACATTGGATCATGTGCTGAAGGCTACGCTTGCTAGATGGTGGCGTACATACAAGAAGCTCATAACAGAATGGCCACAATGCAGAAGATTGATGGAAGTTAGGTTCAGCGAAGAAGTCACCACCATGAGCCACAAATACACAGGATTGTCAAGCCTTGTCAAGCACATAAATCAGTGTCGCACCATATTTGCAGAATACCTGCGACATTTTGGGTCCATCATTTCATTCATACATTGAAAATGACACCTAGGATATGGTATGCATCTATGGATTTGCGACAAGAAACCCAATATTGGGAAGGGCTCACTAATCATTTTACCCACACATTTGAATTTCCTGACGAGCAACCTATAGTTTATGTTGCGCTTCAAACGATAAAGGAGAATATATTTGTTGAAATACCTGTCAAGGAGGCCAACGCTCACCAATGCAGTGCAACCATTCAGCAATGGATGGCTTTCTAGAATTTAGCTGGAGACCCAGATGATGATCCGACTAACATAAACATACCGAAATCAAAAGGTACGCGTGCAGTAGAACGAACCAATATTTCAAGTGACCAGTTCCTTAAGCCATTGAAGATCAGGAAATTAAACATTGGGTTTCCAGAGAACCCAAAGTTCACCAATATAGGGGATTATTGGGATGAAGAGACAGTCGCAAATATCATAGACTTGCTGCATGAATATCAAGAACTATTCCCTACCAACTTTTTGAACATGAACAGAATAACACGAGATCTAGGGGATATGAAAATACCCCTATGACTAGATGCTAAACCCAGTAAGAAGTGACCCTATAGGTTTAACCCTAGGTATAAAATAAAGGGAAAAGAAGAATTGAACCACATGCTTGATGCAAGAATTATTGAACCCATTGAAGAATCAGAGTGGATCAGCCCTATAGTGTCTAGGATAAGAAAACAACTGATGAAGTAAGGATCTGTGTCAACTTGAGGAAGCTAAACGATGCATTCTTACACGAATCATTTCCAACACCATTTATAGATGAAGTACTTGAAAGCATCAAAGCACAAGATATGTATTCATTCACCGATGGATTCTCTAGTTATCATCAAGTCAGAATCGCGAAGGAAGATCACCACAAAATGACCTTCGTCGTAGAATAGGGATGCTATCAGTATATGGTAATGCCCTTTGGACTCAAGAATGCACCTGGTATTTTTTCTAGAATGTTAGATTTTTATCATTTTTAAGCTAGCATTAACTTAGGATCTTAACTGAGAGAATAACAAGCACAGTAATCAAACACATGAGACAATGAACACAAATATTTTCCTCGGGGAAACCATAAAGGAGAAAACCCCGCAACTTTCTCAGAGATAGAATCAACACCAAAAGCAAAAACCCAAAAATAGTAAGATGATCTCTAGACAACAATAGCCTCTTTCTTTCTAGCCCCAGCAACTTCTTCTTCCTCAGCTATGCACTACAACTAAGTGTGAGTGAGTGTGTGATAAATAGAGAGGCTCACTCTCTATTTATACTAATTCCCAAATTGACAATGACTCACTAGGGTTGACTTCTCTAGGAGAGCCTAATAACCTTTGGGCCCCATAATTGCAAGGACTTTAACCCTTGAACAATAGGAGGGTTACCCACAATGACTTAACATTACTTGTTTACATTATAGAACCTCCTGATAGGAACATCGGGGCATGACATGACTCAATTACATTACAGATACTTCCCGGAATAAACATCGGGGTACAATACATGAAATATACAAGTGAATACATTCCAAAGATACAAATACATCAACACTCCCTCTTAACTAGGAAGGTATTCTTTCGACACAATTTTCAGCACTTGTCTTCTTCTCTGTATTGACTGGATCATCTCATCGTCTTCATATTCAAGATGTCTTCATCTTCAAGTCATATTCATCTTCAAGTCTTCTTCATCACAGGATCTGGGTCATCACTAGATCTGGATCATCTTTGCTGGATCACTATCACTGCTAAATCATCATCACTGTATCATCATCAAATCTGGATCGTCACTTGATCTGTATCATTATCAAGTTTGGATCATATTCACATCTATATCATCACTTTATCTATATCATCATCATCGGTGCTATCTCAAAATGGTGTTATCTCTTGATTCTTCTTGTCACAGGAATTTCTACATAGCCATCCATTTTTCATGTTCGTTGTAGACCTAGCCTTCAAGTAGGTCTTATTTAGCACTTATATCTAAACCTAAGTCAAAATGGCCCACCCAGCTCTTACATCTGACCTCATCTTGTCAGAAAGGCATGCCCAGCACTCACATCTAACCTCATCTTGTCAGAAAGGCCCAGCACTCACATCTAACCATGTGTAAACACATCACGCCAGAATGGTTCAACACTTATATCCGACCATGTCAGAACACACCGCATCAGAAGGGATCTGCACTTACATCCGACCATGTGTGAACACACTGCATCGGAAGGGCTCTGCACTTACATCCAACCATGTGCAAACACACCGCATCGGAAGGGCACTGCACTTACATCTGACCATGTGCAAACACACCGCATTAGAATGGCTCTAAGTCCCAGACTAAGGATTCTTGGTAACTGACCAGGTGCCTCCATTCTCCCAGAGAATGGCATCATCCCTTATATCTGATCAAGTGGGAACACATCCCTCAATCACATCAGAATGGCCCTGCACTTATATATGATCATGTGAGACTACATCCCTCAGTCATATCAGAGTGGTCCTCAGTCCTAGACTAAGTATTCATGGTAACTGACCAGGTGCCTCCATTCTCCTAAAGAATGGAAACTCATCACCAAGCTGAGTATTCTTGGTAACTATCCAGGTGCCTCCATTCTCCCTGAGAATGGAAACTCATCACCAAGCTGAGTATTCTTGGTAACTGGCCAAGTGCCTCCATTCCAAGAATGGCATTCATCACTTATATATGATTGTGTAGGAACCAATCCTACAATCACATTAGAATGGCTCAACACTCATATCTTACATGGAAGGACCCAATCCTCTCACCATGATAGAATGGCTCAGCCGTTACATCTGACCATGGAAGGAACCTAATCCTCTCACCATGTCAAAATGGCTCTCGGACTCATCATTTTCCCTTGGAGGGAACCTCGATCTAGAGAACACCAAGCTTCTCCCTGAAGTACTCAAACTTCACTCTAGCTAATGGCTTTGTCAACACATCAGCTATTTGTTTGTCCGTCGCAACATATTGGAGCTTCATTGTTTCTCTTTGCACCATATCCCTGATATAGTGATACTTGATCTCGATATGCTTCGACTTGTCATGGAACATCGAGTTCTCCGACAACTTCACACAACTATGGTTGTCGCAATATTTACAAGTAGCATCCAACTGGAGATCAAATGAATCATACATTAGCTTTCTCAGCCACACTCCCTCGCAGCTAGCTAAACAAGCTGCAACATACTTTGCTTTAGTTGTACTAGGTAACACAAAAGATTGCTTCCTACTAAACCAAGAGATCACACCTAATCCCATACTGAAGCAGCATCCTGAAGTGCTCTTCCTATCGATGGCACTGCTTTCCTAATCTAAATCAACATAACCCTCCAGGTTAATCTTATGATTTTCCTCGTACTTGATCCCATAATTAGCTGTACCCTTCAGGTACCTTAGAATATGCTTTGTAGAAATCAAGTGAACATGTCTCGGATCTTTCAGGAACTGGCTCAAGTTGTTCACAGCAAAGGAAATATCTGGTCTCGCGTTTGTCAGGTACATAAAGGACCCAATCATCTGATGATACATTGTAGCATCAATTGCTTCTGATGAAACATCACTCAATAGATTCAGGTTCAATGCCATAGGTGTGGTTATGGATTTGCAGTCCATCATCTGAAACCTCTTCAAGATCTCTACTGCATACTTCCCTTTTCTGAGGAAGATTCCATCCACATTCTGCCACACCTCCATGCCTAGAAAATAGTGCATCATACCCAAGTCTTTCATTTCAAACTCGGCAGCAAGCTTCCTCTTCGTATCAAAAATCAACCCATCCATACCTATTACAAACAGATCATCTACATAAAGTAGGAGTATCACTGGGTTACCATCTTCAACCTTGTAATAAAGGTTGGAATCTGCTATTACTTTTGGTAAATCCTAAACTGGATAGAAAGCCATTAATTCAATCGTACCATGTCTTGGGTTCTTGTTTCAAATCGTATAGGGCTTTCTTCAATATACACACATGAGACTCCCTGTCATGTGTCTCAAAACTGAGTGGTTGCTCCACATACACTTCCTCTTCTACCACACCATTCAAGAAAGTAGTCTTGACATCCATCTGGTGTATCTTCCATTTCATCACTGCAGCCAGAGCAAGTACTGCTCTGATGGAATTGTATGTGGCTACAGGTGCAAAATTTTATTCATAATCTATTCCTTATTTCTAGGATAAGCCATGAGCCACGAATATTGCTTTATATTTCTCTATGCTGCCATCTACAGCATGCTTGATCGTGTAGATCCATTTGGAAGTTACAATGGACTTCCCTTCTGGTCTTGGGACAACATCCCAAACATCATTCTTCATGATCGATCGATACTCTTCAATCATAGCATCCTTCCATTCTTTTCTTTCTGCTGCTTTTTCATAGTTGGAAGGTTCTTTATCAATAATGTCACATAGCAGGGCTACATAACTGGAGCAGGACCTACTTCTCTTTCTTCCTCTATGTGTTTCTTCTGAAGCTCCATATCTTTCTGCACCTTGGATAATTTCATGTACCCAAGCAGGTTTCCTCTTGTGAGGATTCTTCTCCTGAGGTGGATCCAAAGGTTCTTGAGGTTCTTCAAATTCTTGATCGTCTTCTTGAATTTCTTCGTTCATGGTTGTATCATGAATTATGGGTGCTTCTATTTCTTCAGGTTCTTTAGCTGGTCTCTTCCTGGATTTGATGTAGGCTGAATCTTCATCAAATGTTACATCTCTGCTGATGTCAATCTTCTTGAATCCTGGGAACTATATTCTGTAAGCCTTCAAGATTTTAGACTATCCCACAAATATACCCTTCTTCCCTGAAGGATCTAAATTCGTCCTCTTTTCTTTTGGAATGTGTATGTATACAGGACAGGCGAATATTCTAAGATGGATGACTTCTGGTCTCTTGCCAGAGAATACTTCTTCAGGTGTCTTGTTCTTAAGTACTCTGTGTGGAGTACGGTTCTGTACATATACCATTGTTCTGACAACTTCTTCCCATAGATGCATGGGAAGATCTTGATCATGAAGCATGGCCCTTGCTGCTTCCATGATCATTTTATTATTTCTTTCTACAATCCCATTCTGTTGTGGATTATATGGAGTGGATAACTCCCTCTTAATTCCTGAGTCTTTGCATAGCTCTTTGAATTCATTTGATGTGAATTCTTTGCCATTATCTGATCGAAAGGTCTTGATCTTCTTTTCAGTGTGGTTCTCAATCAAGGATTTGAATTCCTTGAACTTTCTGAATACTTCATCTTTGTTCGTCATAAAGTATATCCATGTCTTTCTAGAAAAATCATCAACAAATGAACATAGTATACATACCCGCTTAATGAACTGGATGACATTGTACTGCATACATCGGAGTGGATGATTTCCAAGATTCCTTTTGCCTTGCTCTCGCTACTTGGAAATGCCTTCTTTGTGTTCTTCCCTTTCACACATGCTTTGCATACACCTTCATGTTTTGTTTGCATTTTTGGGAGACCTTCAACAGCTTTGCTTGCAAGTGGTAGTGCTATGTAATGCATATGTGCAAGCCTTCTATGCCAAAGCTCATTTAATTCTACCAAGTCATGAACCAGAGCTTGTTTTGGTTGGCCCTTCAATTTGTATAGTCCTCCTTCTTGTTCCCCAATAACTATTGCATCATCAAAAGACTTTCCCTTTGGCCACATTAGGACTTGGCCATCTACAAATGCAACCGTCATTCCTTTTGCATCTAATGCAGATATGGAGAGGAGGTTCTTCTTTAGTCCAGGTACAAACAATACATCTTTCATCTTGATATACTTTCCAGAGTCTAGCTTATATGAAGATTCACCACTACCTTTTATTGGATACTGGTAGTCATCTCCAAGTTTCACCTTGTGAGGTGATTCATGTTCATATAGGTTCACAAAGGATTCTGTGAATCCTATCATATGTTTGGAAGCATCACTGTTTATAAGCCAATCATTGCTTCCATGTGTGATAGTTCCCATGAGAGCGTAAATTAGAACATATTCTTCATCACTTGAAGAATCATCATTGTCTTGTCTAGTTCTCTTTGTGGAATCTTCATCATCCTCTGTAGCATGATCATAATGTCCTCTCTTGTTTCCCTTATTCTTGTGAGAGCTACTTTTGTTTCTAGGACAATATCTAGCAAAGTGTCCTCTTTCATCACATGTATAGAAAATGTACTTAGACATATCTCTAGGATTTCTAAAGTTACTCTTTTGGTGAGAATGCTTACCTCTGTGGTGGCTAGTTCTAGTTTCCTTGGATTGTACTGTGAGAGCTTGATCTTCACTTCCCATATTTTCTTCTCGAGCTTCTATCCAAGCTTTTTCTTGAGAGCATTCTTCCCATAGTCTACTAAACTTGACTAGCTTCTTTCCAACACAAATCCATTAAATAAAATAATGTCATGTCCTAGGGAAACCATTCAAGGTGGTCATTACAATCTCTGCATTCTCCACTTCTTCATCCACTACTTCAAGCTGTTCTTTGATCTGGGAGACCCTTGTCAAGTATGATTGTATGGTTTCTACATTCTGGATCTTCACATTCTTCAATTGGTTCCTCAAGGTCATCTTTCGGTTTATGTTCTTTCCTTCGAATAGTTTGTTAAGTGAATCAAACATAGTTTTAGGTGTCTTTAGGGAGTACACCTGTGGTAGGAGATGATCCTTGATTGAATCAGCAAAAATCCTCTTAGCCATGACCAATTTCTTCTTATGTATGGCCTTAGCCTCATCTCCCTCTGGAACTGGAACTTCCTCATTGATATAGGAGTCCAACTCATTTTTTTCAGGACCAGAGAGATCCTATACTTCCAAGCTCAGAAGTTATCAGCTCCCTCAAGCTTTTCATCAAGCTTGGTATTATGAGACATCTTAACTGAGAACCTCAAATGGAAATACAAAAGATTTAGATCTTACCTGGTCAAGATGTCAGATCTGAATCTAGAGCTGAATTTTTGCAGCGCTGGTTCAGGAGCAGATTAGGGTTTACAAGGGAGATCAAAATATTTAGATCTTACCTGGTTAAGATGTCGGATCTGAATCTGGAGCTGAATTTTTGCAGCGCTGGTTCATGAGCATATTAGGGTTTACAATGAGGAACTGGAACTTCCTCATTGATATAGGATTCCAAGTCATTTTTTTTAGGACTAGGGAGATCCTATACTTCCAAGCTCAAAAGTTCTAGGGAGATCCTCAAATGGAAATACAAAAGATTTAGATCTTGCCTGGTCAAGATGTCGGATTTGAATTTGGAGCTGAATTTTTGCAGCGTTGGTTCAGGAGAATATTAGGGTTTACAATGAGGAACTGAAACTTCCTCATTGATATAGGATTCCAACTCATTTTTTTCAGGACCAGGGAGATCCTATACTTCCAAGCTCAGAAGTTATCAGCTCCCTCAAGATTTTCATCAAGCTTGGTATGATGAGACATCTTAACTGAGAACCTCAAATGGAAATACAAAAGATTTAGATATTACCTAGTCAAGATGTCGGATCTGAATCTAGAGCTAAATTTTTGCAGCGCTGGTTCAGGAGTAGATTAGGGTTTACAAGGGAGATCATCTTACTCACCAGTGCATTGCTATTGCAGAGGTGCGAAGATCCTGGTTCGAGACTCAAGAATTTCCTTCTCCTGAACAACCTATAGTTTCTTAACGATCCACTCAACCTTTTGCTGATCTTGTGGTCGAACCAATATTAGCTTTGGTCAACCCCACTCTTATTTTTGAGAGTGATCCTTATGTCATTGAAAAAATGTTAGCTTTGGTCAATCCCACTCTCCCTTTAGAGAGTGACTTTCATGAAGCGGCTGAATCAATTCCATTGTCGATCAATCCCACTTTTCCTTTGGAGAGTGAAGTGTCTGCTAGTCACATTGTCTTCACTGTCAGTTCAGAACTTACTGAACAAGGGGGCATTAAAATCACTTCGGATCAACCCCCACCAAGCTCTTGGATTGCTTCCTTTTATTGTGATATCCTAGTTGAGCTTCTCCTTTCTTCTACTGCACCTTTCCAGATAAAGGTCAAAGTTGAACCATACATGATTGCTCATTGTAATTTTGATTAAGGAGTGGCCTCAATTAGTATCTTGTCTGCTCATGCTTAGAGAGGCATGGGATCTCCCAGCCTTGTGTCAACTACTAGTCAGTTACTGGTGTTTGATAGAAAAACTAGTATGGCCTTGGGAATTCTCACTCAAACACCTGTTACATTGGGTGGGAAGACTGTATTAGTTGACTTCATGGTGATAGAATACCCCTTGGACTTCAATATGTTCCTTGGATGTGATTATGTCTATGCCATGCAAGCTGTGGTGTCAACATTCTTTCGTGTGATGTATTTTAATCATGGAGAATAAATTGTCACTAATGATCAGTTGGATTTTATTGATCCTTCTCCTGACCCAACTAGAGACCAGGCTTTTCTTGTATTGATTCCCAATGTTTCTATAGACACTACCCCACCATAGGTGAGCTATGTGGCCTCATTTCCTTTGCGTTCAATTGCTACTGAGAAGCAACCTCTATTTTCATGCTTACCTTCTCGGGACTTGGTCCTAGCAGTTGACCAGGTAAGTCATCCAATATAGACTATGGATCCTGCTCTCCACTTTGTCAATCCATTTGAAAGTTTAGACATGTGTCCTATCTCGGATGATCTCCTTCCTTCGGATGAAGTCTTCCTAGAGTCTTTGATACTGTCTGACCTTCTTTTGGATGTTGGTTTAGTTGTGACTAATTCTAACCCTGACTTGCTTAATAAGAATGATATTTTTGTTGATTGACCTCCTTCTTTTGGTCTTGTTGTGTCTTCGAACTCTCCCTTTGATCAGCAAGTCAGTGATCCTGATGAGTTTGATTTTTCTTATGAATTTTTCAACTCCTATGATACTGCGTTTGTTCTAAGTTTGATCATATTGATTATAAACCCTCGAATATTGGAACTATAGAGTCCCATTTCGTTGATTCTACCTCAACTACACCTTTTGTAGAAGATAGCAAAGTTGCATGTGTTTCTTCCAAAGTGACCTGCATCAGATAATTTTTTCTGAATATGATCCTGATGTTGTTGTTTCTTGGAGACAGGATTATTCATTGGATTCACAATTGTTTACAAGCTTTGTCTTGGTGTCCAAGTTATAAATGCATTTGCATGTGCCCTGCTTGCACTTATGAGCCTAATGCCACCTTCCACGCTTTTAGCTCGTTGTATAAGCCCTCATCTTTGATCTCATCGTCACTAAGACTTGTATTATTTTTCCTTTCCAACTTTACACCTTTTACCTTGAGGATGAGTTCCCCAAGTGTCTTTATCTTTCTCATGTTCCTTGCATTATGCATAGGGTTGTTCCTTGTGCTTAAAACTAGTTTT
Organism: Pseudotsuga menziesii; assembly: GCA_001517045.1. NCBI lineage: Eukaryota > Viridiplantae > Streptophyta > Pinopsida > Pinales > Pinaceae > Pseudotsuga > Pseudotsuga menziesii. The sequence continues at coordinate 352,871 of LPNX010688241.1, forward strand.
GTTTTCCTATGACACTCATCTCCTCGCATTTAGAGCATTATTTCTTCTCTCCTTCGAGCTCGTTAAAAATAGTAAGGAGGTCACGAGTTGAATTTTTTGGACTCGCTAAAACTTCACGGAAAAGATATTGAGTTTCTTTAGGCCCATGTCTGACTCCTCAAAATAGACTTGACTGCTAAGTAAAATTGTCCGTTCAAGCTCATTATGAATATGTGAATGGGCATCCACATTTGTGGTGGGTTATCGCTTTATTGGACCATGTGGAATAATATGAGAAAGGAACACTCTCTTTTCTTCGGAATTGAGAAGAGTATTCTCGAGCATAGGTTTATCACTTTTCTAGACCTAAGGGACTAAATTTATGAAAAAGGAGCACCCGGTATGAGCTTAGTTTTCTCTTTTTTCGTGCTCTAGATATAAACATGAAAAAGATTTCGAGTGTACTTTATGTCTTGGTCATGCTTGTTAAACCCTAAAGAACAAAGAATCGATTTTATTGTTATAAGCTCCATTTCTCTTAATCAAATGGATCTTTCTGAGTGAACTTGCCTTCCTTCACACTCATTAAACTCAGGCTATATGCTGCTTTTGAAGGAGCATTGGGTAGGTGGTAATTTAACCTTTTTTGGACCTCCCTGACTAAGTACAAAAAAGGTGCGCCTTACTTCTTTGAAAGCTAAGAGAGTTCTTCTTTATACTTTTCTTGCCTCAGGAGACTAAATTGGACGAAAAATTCCCCCCCTGGTTGGAGTTTTCAGACTCTCTAAACTATGAAAACACCATCGAGCATTCACTAATCCGGGATCATAAAATCTAAGAATCAGTGCTTTCTCAAGCATTCTTCTGTCTCTTCTTCGAGCTTTCTAAAAATGAAGAAGGTCTCGAGTTTTCTTGCTTGGACTCGTTAAACCTTTAAAAGAAAGAGGGGAAGGGAAGTTCATTCACATGAATTTTACATCATAGAAGCAAGTCTTATTTCCTTGAACACAAGACCATTTTTTAGTCTATCAATAGTTGGGTCCTAGTTTTTTGACCTTATCCTGATTCAAAGTTTTTACTCCTCCAGTTGGTCTCTTTTCCAATTATATGGGGAATCTGTCAATGTCTTCTACATTGCATATTTGTGTCATTGGTCCTTTTGTGTCAAAATATTCCTAAGTCACTTTTGTGTCATTCTCATTGTTCAAGGATTAAACCTTTTTCGTCGAATCTTCATTTGTCTTGACCTTTTTGTGTTGGCCATTCCCTGGCATTAGTTCATTACATCATGTCTTTGGCAGTCTTTGTCATGAAATTCAATACCAATTCCAGATCAAATTAGTCTTTGAATTACCTCATGTTGGATGATGAAAGATGCTTTAATGCCTTCTTTCCAATGGATCTCTTCCTATCGACTGCAACACCTCTTGCTCTAGGAATGATATTTAGAGTTTTATGAAAGTACCTTGGGGATTACAGTCCTCAGTGGCAATTTCCTTCACTATTAAGTAGTGTGAATACTTTATTGTCTCCTACTCGATGGAATCTTTAAGTGTTTGGCTTCAAGTCCTTGTATTCACACTTGTTAGAATTTACTAGGTACCTTGGGGACCATGTTCATTAATGGTGGCTTCCCTAATGTTTGTAAATGGTTCTCATCATTGACCGGTAATCAAATGATTTCCTCCATGTTCGACTTCAACTCCTTTATTCGCATGTTTAGTATTTGTACCTTTTGGACGGTTTAGATTGAAGACCTTGGGCCAACAGTAGCATCATCATTTTGCTATTTCCCAAGCTGTGCAAGACATTGTTACATTTTATATGAAATTTTGCTGAGACATATATCCACCTTGTCTTCTTGTGGCTATGATTGATTGCTGAGCATGGATCCACCTTAGTCATTTGTGGCCATGACTCCTTTAGATTTGATATGGTGCCTTTTTGCATATTGAGCGACCATGATAGTTTCATCAGTTATACATATGTTGGATCCGCCT
>LPNX010688241.1:354878-401553 GCA_001517045.1 Pseudotsuga menziesii
ATGAACTTGTATGTCCCAGAGATCAATTTTTCTGACATTTATCGAGCTCTTTCAAGTACCTTTGTTCGATCCTTTTGATCTTGGATTCTCTGCTCTCTTCATACTCAGTTGTTTCGTTTATAATGTATTTTGGATATCGTCATCCCTTCTAACCTCATACATTAAGGGGCATCTATTATAGCTCAAAATGACACATCTCTTCTTGTGACCACTTTCCCATGATTTTGTCGCATGTCAACACTTCATGAAAGTCACTGAAAAAATACCTAACTTGGATTATCCATATCATGAGTTTTGTAACTCTATTTTACCTCTTCTCTACACCATTGGAGAGGTATTTCAGTTAGCTAAAACTAGAAGACACCAAAGTTTGAAAATGCCCAGAAGTACCCTAAAAATGATATTTTTTATGCACGTCTGATTTTCCTTAAGGAAACCCGCATATTGTACGCGACTTGTCTATATAATACCCATGTGTACCCTGAAAACGTGATTGTTTGCATTGCAACCCACGTGTCATAATCGAGTATTTACATTGCAACTCGTGTGTATCCCCTAAACACGTGACTAATGTCTTTGCAACCCACGTGTTCATGTTAAAAATACATTTTTCAAAATTTGGGTAGTTTGGTTGGTTATGCAACTGACTCCTTCAGTTGTAACTAATTTGTCTTCGACCCTATCTCTTCAACAAGCATATAAATAGAGGTAGGGAGGTCCATGAGAGGGGACTCAAGAATCTTTGCATTATTATGCTGGAGGAATTGGGACTCTCTTTTCCCATGCATTTTCCCTAGAAGCATTCTCCTTGTGTTGCAGAGCTTGGAGGCTGAGTTCCTTGGAAAAGAGAAGTAGAAAAACTAGATCAAGGTTTTGTGAGGTTCAGAACTTGGAGAGAAGGTATATTTGTACTTCATTTCATGATTAATAAAGATGTGATTTCCTTCTTCTTCCGAAATCATTATTTAATGTGTGATTGAATCTTTGTTTATGATCATATGATGATGTTAGTCAGATCATTATTTCATATTTATTTGATTATCATTCATTTGCATGATGTCATATTATTTTGAGGAGGGTATAATTCATTTTGCGGGTCTCTTGGATCCAGAGGAGCAAGGAGAGCAAGAAGAGGATTCAAGGGTTGTTTGGATCAACCTTTATTTGGCTAAGATAGGAACCATTCCAATCTCTAACTTTGCTTATGTATACTTGCAGAACTATATGCATCTCTCTTTCAACCCCAGTACGTTGATGGCCTCTTAAACCCTAGCCATAGAAAACTTTCCTTTGCAACACTGAGGAAATTAAACTATGTAAGGAAAATGACATATAGTCTATATACTTTATTACAACATAATTGTTTAACTTGAAGAAAAGATGTGGCTTCTTTTTAATATAAAGAAGTTACACATTGTTCTATGACCAGCATAGATCCAAATCCTAGGCTCTATCAAGCACCGAGAGGGAGACACGTATTTTCATTTAAGGTCCACATATAATATTTTATTATTAGTATTTAATATTATTTATGGCCCATATATAATTTTTTTATTTTGTTATGAACTAACATTACAATATTTCCTCATACATGGTTTTAAAACCATGCACATGGTTTGTTTAAAACCATGTGCAAGGCCAACTTTTTTTATTATTTTGTTAAGTAAAAACGTTACAACATCTCCCCCATATTGTGTTTTTTTCCTCACCCATATTTTTTTAAGGATAATTAAATTTTTACTTTTGTATTGTTTTGTTAGTTGGGAAGATTACAACATCTTCCCCATATTAGGTTTTTTCTGGCCAACATTTATTAAGTATGTGCATGGTTTTAAAACCATGTGCATAAAAACCATGTGCACATGGTTTTAAAACCATGCACATGGTTTATGGTTTTAAAACCACATGGTTTATGGTTACGTAAGGTTACAATATCTACCCCATACTGGGCTATAGAGCACCTCTTGGCGCAATTAACTTTTATATTTATAACAAAGTGTTTTGAACCATCCGATAAGAGTTAAGTAAAACTTATTCTTTAAAAAAACCAAAATCATAATTTTACCTTTCGAGCTAAAAGGGGAAAAGTAAATGTAATTATTTAAAAAAGTGGTAATTAAAAACACACACATTTATATCTACAAGTGGATATATTCATTTGGTAATAATCCATGGGTTAATGTGTATAAATTTGAACTATTCCAACAGAATATTTTTATCAATTTTTTTTTTCAAAAAGATAAATATTAATTTGAGAATTTGATCAAAACACATAATAATGAATAATATAATATGATTTGGTATTTATAAAACTAAAGTAAACACAAAGGTTAACTAAAGGAGATGACTATTCGGACAATACAATTATTTTTAGGACTATTTTTTTCGGGTACAACTATTTTACAAAATCTGAATGTAATTATATTTTAATCCCAATTTTGATAGTATAAATAAATTCATCACCTTGAAAAAATGGCGAGACACCCAAAATTCTAAAACTTAACTACTTAACCTTAAAATTTGATTATTACAGAACATGCTCATTTAAAGTTTAAAAATAAATAAGAAAAGTAATTTTTTTTAAAATACAAAGAATATATGAAATCATATTTAATTACAACTATTTATTATTACTTTAATTATAGTTACATTGTGGACTAATCTATTTATTCTAGGTTTTGGACATTTTGGTGGGAATGTGGTAAAACAATTTGGTAAAATCTAAATTTGGAAGCCTTTAAATTGGGTTTTTGAATACATAAATGAATTCAACACCCTCAAATACATTTATTGGACTGAGATTATGCAAGTTTCACAAATATTTTTTTTTAAGATTTCCAATGTGACACTGAACAAAACAAACCAAAAAATATACTAGAAAAAGATTGAAAACCTAGAATATTTAGACTACTCCTAATCTTGATAACATCATTTGACTTTTGTATTTATAAGACTCATTTTCATTTCCAAAACACAAATCTTTATCAGAAATGTCATACTGTGGCCAAGTGTCAAATTCAAAGTTTTACTTTGTCACTTTCCCTTTAAATGACCCCAACCCGGATCCCCTCAACTAAGGAAAAACGCGTTTGAATAAAATTTGTATGAAGAAGTTATGCCCCCATTAATTGAACTATTCCATTGACCACCATGGTGTCATGGATTTTGTATGAGCTCTGATTACCTAAAAATATGGTTATTGGATCAAAAACCCTAACCTTAATGGAGAGTTGAGGCATGCGAAAAGCCTAAAACTAACCATAGATGGGTATGAGAACATTGTTAAATCGGGTTCCATATTGAATAAGAAAAGAGAAAAAGATAGTTATCAATTTTTTGCTCTGCATAGTGGATTTTCTCAATATACTTTTGGCTCTGTACAGTGGATTTTCTCATGGTATATCTTATATTTAATTATTTGTGTGGATAAGTTTTTTTTTTTTTTCTTTTAGTTTCAGTTTATATTAGTATTCTGTGGTAACAATATTGAATTTTAAATTTTCAGAAAAGACTGCATAACTATTTACTCAAGGCCCGATAGTAACCAATACTGCTAACAGGATTTGACGAAAGAGCTTGGTTTCTTTCATTGAAGAAGCTCGGTGAATTTATTCTTTCAAGTCATCTATGGATAATCATGAGAATGGAAAATTGAATTCTGATCCACATTGTCACCGCTCTTTGAAAGTATTAATGACTGAAGGAAGGGTTAATAAACAAGAAGTTCAAGGTGTTAATGACTGAAGGAAGGGTTAATAAACAAGAAGTTCAAGGTGTTAATAGTGAGGCCTTTGCGTTTGCACGTCTATGGAAAGCTGCGAAAGAATCAGCTCCACAGAAGGAAGAATCAGCTTTTAGGGTTTCGAGTTCGGCATTGCTACAGCCGGAGATTACGCCCAAGACAGGCGCAACATCAAGTTCAACCATTGGAGACTGGAAGAGCGACGCTGACTGTCCACTGATTTGGTGGAATCTTCCAATTCTGCACCCGCCCGAGGATCCCTATTGCCTGAAAAACACCAATGCAGGATCCCTATTGCCTGAGAAACAGCAATCAAATGTGTTTAAAAACATGTGAGATTAGTTTCTATATGTTTTGGGCGAATAGTATTAGTCTCGTTGCTTTTGTTTCTACTCAGTAAAAAAATTTCTGTGAATTCAGAACCATCTATTTTGATTTCATGATCTCATGAAAACTAGTGCACTTTATTATTACAGTATTGTTATGTTTGTTTTTACTGTTTAAAACTAGCATAGATTTATTTTAAACTTAAATTTGTCAAACATTAAGAAGAATTTAATTTTATGAGGTTTATATTTTTTTACTATTTAGATCCTTCTGAGTACTTGATAGATCTGGGTTTAAAATGGTTTATGTTAATTTAATTTTTTTAATATTTTATTTAAGTCGATATGTAATTTATATTTTTCATTTTTTTAATATTTTTATTTTTGTTTGCTAGCATAACGTGATTAACCTCATAGATCTCCTCCATCCTTGGTCTGTGTTGAAAAGCACCTCGTTTCTTTCGGTGCAATTGCTTTGATATCTAGATCTATTTGTATATAATTCTTTCTTTGTATATATCTCTTTCTTTTAGGCATTTAAGTGTTTTATGTAAAAAAATTCTTCTGTATTTAGGCATTGTAATATAAAACTAGCATAGACTCTGTATTTAGGCATTGTAATCTAAAACTAGCATAGATCCATTTAAACAGAGATCTATCAAGCATTGAGGCACTAAGAGGGATTAAATTTCTTGAGGTGTACATTTTCTTTATAATTTGGATCCCTCTTTGTACTTGTATTTATGTTGGCAAGCATAACCTAGGATCTCCCCCATAATGTGTGGCTTTTCTCGGTGCAAAAAAGAATCTATGCTAGTTTAATTTATTTTTAATTAAAACTATATGAAATTTATATTTTTCATTTTTTATTTATGTCGACTACCATAACTTGACGTGACAAGATCTCCCCATAGTTGGAGAGCACCTAGCTTTTCTCAATGCAATAATTGAAATGGAATTTAATATATGTTTTTTGTAATAAATGCCATGTCATATTTATTTTTAATTATATATATATATATTTTTTTAATTTGAATAATTTCACTTCTATTTTAATGGTAAGTAGCTTGGAATTTTAAGGGTTAACTTGATCAGTAAGACTTGGGGTGAAGGGGGAGATCACTAATTCAACCCTTCACTCCTTCAATGATATAAAAACGTATCGAGCTGGAACATAAGTGCCATTCGTTGTGGAAGAGTACTCGCTAGCAATCACAATTTTGCTTTCAACGATGAGATCATTACTAAACTCTCTTATTAAATCTTTTTTTAATTGTGGAACAACCTACCTTTTTTTTAGAATAGTGATGTTATTCAACCTCCTTCCACCTTGCATTATTTGTATTATCGTTCCACTTTTTATTTTTCTCAAAAGAATTTGTAAAATCTTCTCTAGTATTTTGATTCTTTTACAAGGGTGAATACAAAGGTAAATGTATAATATGTAACCTTGGGGTGAGAAGCTCAAAAGCACTAAACAATTGTAAGTAATTTTATTTATTCTTCCTCAGGTATGAATTGTTTTGGTAAACTTAGAAAGCTGAGGGCGAGATGAAGAATGTCATCTTGATTTTACAACATCTAAATAAGAGTTAATTTATTCATGTTTATTTGATCACCTTAATTTTTAGGTATCTTCTTAACAGAAAATAAAGACTAGCTTTCATAGACAATTAAAAAGCTTATTGATTAGCAAACTAACTATATTTGTAACTTAAATGAAATTGATTTGAAAAGAGATTATTACGAAATAAAGTAATTTCATTTGAAAACATATTATTATGAAAAGAAATTATAAAAAAGAAGTGTTTTGTAGAATACTTAGAGAAATTATGAAAAAGAAGTGTTGTGTAGAATACTTATATACAAGCATTATAAAGTAATTTGGTTAAGGTATACCTTGTACTTAAAAGTTTGTGTTTAACAAATATATATATAAATAATATATACAAAAGTAAAAGTATTTATTTGACATAAATAGAACTGCCATTTCTGTCAGTTAGGGTCTTTTAATGGGGTCCGGAAAATTTGTTTTGGGGAGAGACTATTTGAAGAGAGAGGGAGGCATTTGTCTCGGGGATGTTTGTTGTTCCTTTACAAGAGAGCTGGAGTGAGGGGAAGAGAGACTGAACATTTGAGAGAGACGCGACCCAACGGTTAAATTCCTAACCTTTTTTCAAGGCCGTTTTTGCTTTTGAGAACCGAGGTTGAGCTTCTCAGCAAGACCCGTGCATGAGAGCGTTTGGAATGTGCCACCTTTTCACAGAGGTTCGACCCCATTTTCTCTTTATTTTCTCTTTACTCTTGGAAAAAATGTTCTAAATGATGGAGTGTCGCACAGACCTTTATGACTATCTATCTTCAACACTTCTATATCTCATAAGAAGAATAACACCTATGTACAATAATGTATTTTATTCCTTGATAGAAATCTGAGTATATTCGTATCCAGAGATCCGAAAGGGGATCTTTTATATATATATATATATATATATGAATCAACCAAGGTCTTCTTTTAAGACTAATGATATAAGTGTATTTACTCTATGAAATAAGTTGGCGTTAGATTATAAGTGATGAAAAAATTCTTAAGGGTGTTATTCTAGAATCAATTACTCTAATATTTAGAGATACTTGTTGGATGTGTACTTGAAGGTTAGTTTTAGTTGGTTGTAATGTAAAGAGAGTTCAAGGACTCTCAAAGAAGAGACACCTTACTTTAGTGGATTCATTTCCCAGGTCGGGGGTGACATCTCAGAAGAAAATATAAGTCGGACAGAGAATCAAATGGTTGGGAGGAAAGTCGAAGTCAAGCTCTCGGTCGCCTAATATAGTTGCTAGCCTATTTTATTAAGTTAAATGATTTGTCAATGTTTTACTTTTCTATTGTCAAAATCTAAATGTATTGGTTATGAAACTCATGTGCTAAAAATGCTTTGGTATAATGTAAATTGATTTATGGACAGGATATGCATTCTTGATGACAATAATAATAATATATTTTTAAGGTCATCGCCAAGCGAGACACCAATTGGTGTATGTGACCCCCTTGTTTGTGGGACAAGGGACCCCCCTCAGTGCAGTGATTTAAATGCTAAAGTATATAGAGGTGTACATACCCTACCCCCCTTTGGATTTGAACCCGTGACCTCCTAGGAGGAAACACATGCTCTTAACCACCAGGCCCACTCAGGTTGTACAAGTATGGGAATGCATTGAACTGATGTATCGAGCTATCTGACCACAACGAATGGCACTTCTGTTCCAGAGAATTTCCTTCATGATTTTCTTGTGATTTTAGCTCTTTGGTAGCTTCCTTCCATACTAACTCTGCATAATGACAGAAAAACAAACAAGTGAGAGCATGTTTCCTCATTTGAATGACATAAAACGCACTTGCTCGTTCCTTTCCATCCTATTTTTATGATATTATCCCAACTTAATAATTCGTTACTCAGAGCTATCCATAATGTGATATTGGCCTTTAGAGAGCCTGCATTCTTTCAGACAAAATGTCACCACTTTTTTCTTTCTCCTTGATAAGATTCTATGGCCAAATTCTGATAACCAAGCTTCGTCGTGAACTCCCATGTTTTTTAGTTTTTCAACCAAACTAATCTATCCTCTATCTGCATCATATTCTATATGAATAAAACAAGTTTGCAACAAAGTGGCAAACACCATCCATTCATCCTTTGAGTTGTCTTCTAATCCTATATCTTCTGCACTCTTCCACTCTATTTTTCCTTTTGTCAATGAAGTCTATGAGCATGCCTCATGAAGACTGGTTATTATGAGTCTTCTAAGTTTCTCTATTGTATCACATGAGAGATTATAACCATTCCCCGCACCTATCCATGGGTTCTCTCCTAACCAAACTTTCTTCCCATTCCCAACAGACCAAGCTAATGAGTCTTCGATCAGAGGAAAGGAAGGTACAAAGGCTTTCCACCCTATGAATCCAATTTTCTATGACTTTTTTTAGCTTCCTTATCCAATCTAACATGGAAGAATTAGGGAAGTGTTTTGAGATCAACACTTTCCCCCATAATGAACTTGGGTTTTGGATCAGTCTCCATAGAGATTTTTCTGCCAAAGATTGGAAAAATAGTAATAGATTTTTAATATCCCAACCTCCAAGCTATTTTATGTAAGCCACCATATTCCATTTGACCAACAAAATTCCATCCAATTGTTTGCTTGTTGTCCATAAAAAGGAGAAGAACTTCTTCTGAATTTTGTGTAGAAATCCTTTGGGGATATAGGCTATTGAAGCCGAGTAAATAGGGATACACTGAATAACCTCTTTGAGGAGGACCAATCTTCCTCCTCTTGACAGAAACTTGTTCACCCAACATCCTATATGTCCTTATATCTTTTTATACAACCATATCCAGTCTTTGAAAGAACGTGGATTTGGTTTAAGGAGCCCTAAATATTTAAATCCTTTTGTTAGTGGTTTCAATAAATAGGGGACCTTCGTTACTAACTTGTTTTTCACCATTTATGGGATAGAATTTTCAGTGAGAATTTATTTTCCCACATTTAGGTGCATCCATGTTTCCTTCTTGTATAGATATAGGATATGTTCTCTTTCTTTGATATTCTCCCAAGATCCTTCCCCCGTCATTACCACATCATCCACAAACAAAGATATGAAACAACTCTTTAGTAGATGATACCTTTACTCGTTTGTAAGATTCTGTGCTCTTAGTTGATTGAATTATTCTTCTTAGAGTGTCTGCTATCAAAAGGAAAAGAAAAGGGGAGAGCGGGAACCCTTGTCTTAAGCCTTTGGAAGGTATGAAAAACCTAGAGGGAGATCCATTGATAAGTTCTGCAAAGGAGGTAGATTGTATACATCCCATTATCCAATTGACTATATCCACTGTAACTCAAATCTGCAACAAAATTAATCTCAAAATTTCCCAACTCACTCTATCATAGGCTTTAGAAATATCTAGTTTTAGAATGAAAGCTTTGGTTTTGTTCTTATTAATGGATCGGATTTCCTCCTGAGCCAGGGAGACCACATCATGGATCTGTCGGTTGAAAAGGAACCTCAATTGTTCTTTAGAGACAATCTTGCTAAGAATTGGCTTTAGACACTGAACTATAATTTTAGATATAATTTTGTATACTACATTACAACACAAGATTGGTTTGAAGTACTCAAAGGAGGAAGATTTTTGTTTTTTAGGGATTAGGGCTAAAAAGGTTGAGTTCAGTGCTCCCAACACCTTTCCTGCTCTTTGTGATTCTCTTACTACCTTTAGCAGGTCCTTTTTTAATAAATAAATAAAAACTTGATAAAAATAGATTGTGAATCCATTAGGGCCTGGGATCTTACCTTTTTGAAATCAATGAACTATCTTTTCCAACTCTTCGTCAGTTACCTCTTCTTCCAGGGTCTTATTAATCTCATCATTTGCCATGTTCAGAAACAATCTTAAGACCCATAAAATATCATGTGTAGGGATTCCTTCCGGTTCTGTGAAAAGGATTTTAAATACTTCTTCCGAGCCTCTACTTTCTCCTTAAACGAGTTAACCATATTTCCCTTTTCATCCTTAATTGTCAAAATTGTGTTTACATTCTTTTTTGTGTGAAGAGTACCTGTGGAAAAATTTGGTGTTGTTATCACCTTCTTTGATCCAAATAGCCCTACTTTTTAACCTCCAAATTTGTTCTTCTTTTTTCAGTAAAGTTCCTTATTTTAATTCACAATCTCTTACAATATTCAACTCCTCTTCTATGAATGTTCCGGAGCTATTGATACTGTAAATTTATTTCAATTTAGCCTCTACTTCCTTTAGCTAACATTTTTGTTTAGAATGTAAACATTTTCCCTTTTCTTTGTCTCCTTCTTTGTTCTTATAAGATTATCCGAAAAATGTTTCATAAAGGAGTCACTAGAATTGTCATTTAACGGATCCCAGGTGTCCAAAACTAATTTTCGATACTCTTATTCATGGAACCAAGAGGGGTTGAACTTATAAAGAGGAGCAAGTTTAGGCTCTTAGCTCTTCAGCAGTAGAATAATTGGAAGATGATCAGATAACCCTCCAACCTCCACCAAAGTTTTTGCTGTGAGTGGCCCTGACATCAAATTTTCTAATATCAAGAATATATCCATCCTTTTAGAAATTGTTTTCTCCCCACTTCTATTGTTCCTCCAGGTTAGTTCCAATTTTAGAGGCTAAACATCGATCAATTCTTTGGAATAAAAAAGGGTAGAGAATAAATTAATTAAACTATCCACTCTTGTTAATGATCCCCACACTTCTCTCTTTGATAAATAAAGGTTCATGTCTCCTCCCATTACCATATGTTTTGGTTCTAGTAACCTTGAGGAGAAGGAATCCCAAGAATTCCTTCTATTCTGATATGGTCCATAGATATTCAAAAAATCAGTTTCCCTAGAGCTTTTGTCTCCCAACACTATTTATAACACCATCCCAAACATTTCACTCTTGATTTACACAAAATCTGTGCTTCAAGTAGTTAGCATTCCTCTTGAGTGTCCATCTGAACTAATATAAGAAAAGGACCAATTTTTAAGCTGGGGTTCTAAGACTTTGATCACTTTGGTTACTTCCATCATTGTTTCCTGTAATAGGATGACTGTAGGTTTTATACTAGTGATCATACTTTTGAGAGATTTTAATTTGAGGGAGCTTCCTAACCATCTAGTGTTGAAAGATAGGCATAGCATCAGGGAACCATGGGCTGGGCTATCCCTACTCTAAGGGCCCTTTTTAGTGTTTCTTGTTTCCTAGTTTTAACTTCTATCTCCACTAGGCTTTTAGCTTTCAAAATTTGTGACTTTCTTTCGAGGGTTACCTTTGGCATCGAATATAGGGCCATCCCTCCCATCGATACTAGCTCCTTTCCTCCCATTAAAGCTATTTTGGATCTTGTATTATAATTTTTTTTCTTTACCCAAGAGGGGGATTCCTTGTTCTCTTTATGAAATAATGACACATTACTAGAAGCCTTCTTTGGGCTTATAGGTTTGTCCTCCCCCCCCCCCCTGTTCAGGTAAATGTGTCACGTTTCCAGTTTTCACGAGACTTTCAACTACTCATGTATTCCTATTATGTGTGGCAGAAGAATCTAAGTCAAGTACCAGAGCATTCAATTTAGTGACAGAAGGGGATGTTTCGAGAGAGGGTTCACTCTTTCCAATGTTGGGTCTGTAACCATATCTGCATTCGCTTTGAGTTGTGACATGCCACCTATTCTTCCACATAGTGCCCATCTCCTACACTATTCTGTGCCATCTTTTGTATCCATATTTTCTTATGTCGAAAAAAACTCGTAGAAGCTTTAGGAAAATCCTTTATTAAATGACCGACTTGTTTTCATGCATAATAAAAGAAGGGGATATTCCAGTAATCCAGGCATTTTTTCCATTTGTTATCATACAATCCAAAAGGATTTCTTTGTACACTCCATCCCTTAAATCCACCTCCACCAAAATTTTCGCACATCTCTTGTCCACCTTTTGTTCCCAGTTATCTTCTAAAGAGACGAATCTCCCAATTCTTCCTCCAAAGGCTTCCAATATTTCTTTCATCCAGAACATCATCGATAGTCCAGGAAAAATGACCCAGACTTGTTGAGCATTCTATGGTTCTTTGTTTGCTTCGAAATAAACCTTCCACCTTTTCTAAATCAGCCCAGATGGCCCCCACTTCCAAGAATTATCCAACAGTTTATGTCTATCTTCTTCCATTTTTACCCTAAAGAGGATCCAACCATGATATTGTATGCGAAACATCGGAATTTGCTTCTCGTAAGGTTTCCAACTATCATCCATCCACCTACACAATGCTGCTTCACCCACTAATTTCTAGCAAATGAATCCTACCAAGTCCAAATATAGGTATTCAAAAATTTCATTTAATCTTATATCCTTACCAATTGATAATGAGTCTGCTTTCTTCTTCGCCCATACCCCTTTCCTCCACAATGGTACATGATTGTTTTCTGTTCTAGGAGTACATGAACTATTATTTCCCTTCAAGCACTGAATCCTGAACATCAACGCTTCATTCGTGGGAGAGGTTATTTCCTCCTGTGACTACTCTAAATTAACTTAGTGCATAAATATTGGTACTCATGGCAAGGGAGTGTCATAATCTACATTGTCGATTATCATTTTTCTTGATTAACCTCTCCAAAGTTCTAGAGTTCGAGAGTTCCTTTTCTTAGAAACTGGTAAAATGAAAATTTATTGCCTGTGTAATGTTTTAGATTGTTTCCTTCATATTGTTTTGGACCATTTCCCCCCCACTGCAGAGCCCCCCCACCTCCCCCAAATGTGCAATATATATATACATACATACATATATATATATATATATATATATATTACATATCACATATCTTTTATATATTTTTTTGTGTATATGTATTCAATAAGTTTTAGTTTTCATTAGTTTTTTTTATCTTCATATTATAGCTAGATAAATATTCTATACTCATATATGTTGGACAAAAATAGAGGCTTTAGCATTGTGTCTTATAGTCATTGTTCTACTCATATCCTTATTAGAGCAAATGAATGAGAAGTTGAAGTAGTTAGTAATGTATCTCTTAGATTTACATCATAGATGTATGTATATACATGAACATTCGATGGTCCATGCTCAAAATTGAGATGTAAAATATATCTAATGAAAAACTTGTTGCAATTAAAGTAGGTAAGAAAGTAATGAAAATATATTTACCATATTGCATTAATGAAATGAAATTTAATTACAACTATTATCTATTAATATTTACATGATTTAAAACAACTAATAATAATTTTCATTTCCAAAACTTAACTTACAAAAATTATATATATCATTGACTACCACCTAACATGTTGATCATCGCACCCTGAGGGATACAAGTTCTCATTATCAGAACACTTGGACATTTTCCCCCACCTCCACCTCCACCTCCACCACCTACTTCCAAATACTATAAGCAAACAATTAAGCTTCCTTCCATTAAATCCCTTCTAAAATTTTCATCACCATCGACTCCTCTCCTTACAACGATTATTCCCCCTTCCATTTTGATGACTACTTTGTTAGTTTTTCAACATTAAGCTAGCATTATTAGGATCTTCAACTGAGAGAATAACAAGTACAACAATCAAACAAAAGAGACAATGAACATGGTGTTTTTCGTTGGGGAGACCATAAATGGAGAAAACCCCACAACTTCCTCAGAGATAGAATCAACACCAAAATAGTAAGTGATCTCCTGACCGCAGTAACCTTCTTCTTATCTAGCCCCAGTGTCTTCTCCTTCCTCAACTATGCGCTACACTTGAGTGTGTATGAGTTATGTGATAAATAGAGACTCCAGTTCTCTATTTATACTAATCCTAACATGACTAAAACCATACGAGGGCCGACCTCTACTAGGAGAGTCTAATAACCCTAGTGCCCCGGAACTGCGAGGACTTTAACCCTTAGACAATCGGAGGGTTACCCACAATGACTTGACATGACTTGTTTACATTATTGATCCTCCCGATCGGAACATTGGGGCATGACAACATAACTCAATTACCTTATAGATACATCCCGGAATAAACATCGAGTTATAATACATAAGATACATAGATGAATACATTCCAAAGTTACAAATACATCAAAACTCCCTCTTAACTAGGAATGTATTCTTTCGACACAATTTTCAGTACTGGACTTCTTCTCTGTATTAGCTGGATCATCTCATCATCTGTATCTCAAGTATTCTTAGTCTTTAAGTCATCTTCGTCTTCAAGTCATCTTCATCTTTGGATCTGGATCATCTCTTGATATAGATCATCATGGGACGTCATCACTGGATCTGGATCATCACTCGATCTGGATCATCACTGGATCTGGATCATCACTCGATCTGGATCATCACTGCTAGATCATCATCACTCGATCTAGATCATAATTGGCCATGATCACTGGATCTGGAACATCACGGGTGCTATTTCATTATTCTTCTCGTCACAAGAAGTTCTACAGAGCCAGCCCTTTTTCATGCTGGTTGTAGGCCTAACCTCCATGTAGGTCTTCTTTAGCACTTTTATCTTATCAACACATGATTGAAGAAAGGCTCATCATTTCTATCTGATCAACACATGATCAAAGATAGAGACTACACTTACATCTGATCAACACATGATCGAAGAAAGGCAAAGCACTTATATCTAATCAACACATGATCAAAGAAAGGATCAGCACTTATATCTAATCAACACATGATCGAAGAAAGGCTCTGCACTTACATTCATCCAGGATGGAACACATCCTACCATAACAATGAAAGGGCTTGCACTCATATCTGATCATGAGGGAACACATCCCAGCAATCATATCAGAATCGCCCCCAGTCCTCGACTAAGCTACCTGGTATCTAACCAGGTGCCTTCATTCTCCTAGAGAATGGCAGCTGCCCTTACATCTGTCCTACTTGACAGAATGGCCAACACTCACATCTGATATGGGAGGAAATTAATCCTTTCACCATGACAAAATGGTTCAGCCCTTACATCTGATCAAGTGGGAACACATCCCTCTATCACATCAGAATGCCTTCTCAATCCTAGAATGAGTTTTCCTGGTAACTGACCAGGTGCCTCCATTCCGAGAATGGTATTTTCCCTTACATATGTCCTACTTGACAGAATGTCCAGCACTCATATCTGACATGGAAGGAACCAATCCTCTCACCATGATAGAATGGCTCAGCCCTTACATCTGACCATGGAAGGAACCAATCCTCTCACCATGATAGAATGGCTCAGCCCTTACATCTGACCATGGAAGGAACCAATCCTCTCACCATGTCAGAATGGCTATGGGTCTCGTCATTTTCTCTTGGAGCAAACCTCAATATGGAAAACACCAAGCTTCTCCCTGAAGTACTCGAACTTCAGCCTAGCCAATGGCTTCATCAATACATCAACTATCTGTTCCTCCATCGCAACATACTAGAGCTTCACTGCTCCACTCTACACCATATCCCTGATATAGTGATACTTGATCCCGATATGCTTCGACTTGTCCTAGAACACTGGATCTTCTAACAACTTCATGCAACTTTGGTTGTCACAATGTATGCAAGTAGCATCCAACCGGAGATCAAATATATCAAACAGTAGCTTCTGTATCCATACTGCCTCACAACTAGTTGAACAAGCTGCGACATACTCTGCTTCAGTTGTACTCAGTGCCACATAGGATTGCTTCTTAGTAAACCAATAGATCGCACCTGATCCCATACTAAAGCAACACCCTAAAGTGCTCTTCCTATCAATGGAACTGCCTACCCAATCTGAATCAACATAAACCTCTAGGTTAATCTTTTGATTCAGATCGTACTTGAACCCATAATCAACTGTACCCTTCAGGTACCTCAGAATATGCTTTGCAGTAATCAAGTGAACATGTCTCAGATCTATCAGGAACTGGCACAAGGTGTTCACAACAAAGCAAATATCTGGCCTCGTGTTCATCACGAACATTAATGACCCAATCATCTGATGATACATCATAGCATCAAATGACTCTGATGAAGCATCATTCAATAGATTTAGGTTCGATTCCATGGGTGTGGCCATAGCCTTGCAATCCATAATCCCAAACCTCTTGAGGATCTCTACTGCATACTTCCCTTGTCCAAAGAAGATTCCATCTACACTCTACCACACTTCCATGCCTAGAAAGTAATGCATCATCCCCAAGTCCTTCATTTCGAACTCAGCAACAATCTTTCTCTTTGTATCAGCAATCAACCCATTTGTACACGTCACAAATAGATCATCTAAATGTAGTAGAAGCATCATTGGGTTTCCATCTTCAACCTTGTAGTAAATGTTGGAATCTGCTTTACTCTTGGTAAAGCTCAAACTGGATAGAAAGCTGTCAATTCTGCCATACCAAGTCCTGGGTGCCTGTTTCAAACTATACATGGATTTCTTCAATTTGCATACATGAGACTCTCTGTCATGTGTCTCAAAACTGAGTGGTTGTTCTACATACACTTCCTCTTCTACTATACAATTCAAGAAAGCAATCTTGACATCCATCAGGTGTATCTTCCATTTCATCACTGCAGCCAGAGCACATACTGATCTGATGGAAGTGTATCTAGCTACAGGTGCAAAGGTTTATTCATAGTCTATTCCTTCTTTCTAAGAGAAACCCTAAGCCACAAATCTTGCCTTATACTTTTCAATGCTACCATGTGCAGCATGCTTGATCTTGTAGATCCATTTGGAATTTACAATTGACTTCCCTTCTGGTCTTGGGACAATATCCCAAACATCATTCTTCATGATCAATTGATATTCTTCGATCATAGCTTCCTTCAATTCTTTCCATTCTGTCGCTTCTTCATAATTGGAAGGTTCTTTATCAGTGAAATCACATATTAAAGCTACATACCCAGAGTAGGATCTGGTCCTCTTTCTTTCTCTGTGATTCTCTTCTGGAGACCCATATCTTTCTACACCTTGGATAAGTTCTTGTACCCAAGCAGGTTTCCTCTTAAGAGGATTCTTTTCCAGAGCTGGATCTACAGGTCTTTGTGGTTCTTCAAATTCTCAATCTTCTTCTTGAATTTTTTCATTCATGGTTGTATCATGAAGTCTGGGTGCTTCTCCTTCTTCAGGTTCTTCAGCAGGTATCTTTCTGGATTTGTTGTAAGCTGTGTCTTCATCAAATGTCACATCCCTACTGATGTCAATCTTCTTGTATCCTGGGAAATAGATTATGTGAGACTTCGAGCTTTCAGAGTATCCCACAAATATACCCTTCTTTCCTGGAGGATCTAATTTTGTCCTTTTCTCCTTTCGAATGTGTATGTACATAGGACAGCTGAATATTCTGAGATGGCTGACTACTGGTTTCCTGCCAGAGAAGACTTCTTTAGGATTCTTGTTCTTGAGTACTCTATGTGGAGTACGGTTCTATACATACACCGTTGTTCTGGAAGCTTCAGACCAAATATGCATAGGAAGATCTTGATCATGAAGCATGGCTCTTGCAGCTTCCATGATAGTTTTGTTCTTCCATTCCACAATCGCATTCTATTGTGGATTATAAGGAGTGGACAACTCCCTCTTAATCCCCGATTCTTTGCTTAGCTCTTTGAATTCATTCGAAGTGAATTCTCCGCCATTATCTGATCGAAAAGTCTTGATCTTCCTTTCAGTGTGGTTCTCGATCAAGGATTTGAATTCCTTGAATTTTTTGAATACTTCATCTTTGTTATTCATGAAGTAAACCCATGTTTTCCTAGAAAAATCATTAATAAAAGAAACATAATATGCATACCCTCTTAGTGATATTGATGACACAGGACCGCATACATTGGAGTGGATGATTTCTAGGATTCCTTTGGCTTTGCTTTCACTGCTAGGAAATGTCTTCTTTGTATTCTTTCCTTTCGCACATCCCTTGTAGATCCCATCATGTTTTTCTTGGAATTATGGAAGACCTTCAACAGCTTTGCTTGCAATAGGTAGTTGTCTGTAATGAACATGTGCAAGCCTTCTATGCCAAAGTTCACTTGGCTCTACTATGTCATGGATCAATGCTTGTTCTAGATGGCCCTTCAATTTGTACAAACCTCCTTTTTGTTCTCCAATCACCAGCGCATCATCAATAGTGTTTCCTCTTAGCCACATGATGACTTGACCATCTATGAATGCAACCCTCATTCCTTTTGCATCCATTGCTGATATGGAGAGAATTTTCTTCTTGAGTCCTAGCACAAACAATACTTCCTTCATTGTTAGAGACTTTCCGGAGTCTAATTTATATGAAGATTCCCCACTACCTTTTATTGGATATTGGTAGTCATCTCCTAGCTTCACCCTGTGCGGTGATTCATGTTCTAACAGTCTCACAAAGGATTCCTTGAATCCAGTCATATGTTTGGAAGCCCCACTGTCTATAATACAATCATCACTTCCATGAGTAATGTTACCTGTGAGAGCGGATATCAGAACATATTCATCCTCGCTTGAAGAATCTTCACTTTCATATCTGGTTCTTTTCTTGTAGGGTTCATCATCCTCTGCAACATGAGCATGATGTCTTATTTTGTTCCCCTTATTCTTATGAGAGTGACCCTTGTTCTTAGGATAGTCTTTTGCAAAGTGTCCTCTTTCATCACATGTATAACATCTCAATTTTGATACATCCCTTCTAATGTTATCTCTATTATGAGGATCCTTACCTTTGGAGTAATGAGATCTTCTTCTGCCTTTCTTGGAGTGAACTATGAGAGCTTGGTCTTCACTTCCCATCTTCTCTTCTTGAGCTTCTATCCATGCTTCTTCTTGACAACATTCTTCCCATAGTCTACTGAATTTGACTAACTTCTTTCTGGCACAGATTCCTTGGATGAAAGAATCCCATGACCTAGGAAGGCCATTCAGTGTTGTCATCACAATCTCTGCATTCTCCACTTCTTCATCAATAGCTTCTACTTGTTTCTTAATCTGAGAAACCCTTGTGAAGTAATACTGGATGTTCTCTGCATTCTAAATCTTCACATTCTTCAAATGATTCCTCAGAGTCATCTTTCGATATATGTTCTTCCCTTCAAACAATTTGGTTAGGGCATCAAACATATCTTTAGGTGTCTTGAGAGAGGATACCTGAGCTATAAGGTGATCCTTGATAGAATCAGCAATGATCCTCTTTTCCATAACCATATTCTTCTTATGTAAGGCCTTTGCCTCATCTCCCTCTAGAACTGGAACCTCCTCATGGATGTAGAAGTCTAATTCATTCTCTTCCAGGACCAGGGAGATCCTATACTTCCAGGATCAGAAGTTATCAACTCCCTCAAGATTTTCATCAAGCTTTGTATGATGGGACAAATATTAAACTGAGAACCTCAAATGGAAATACAAAATATTTAGATCTTACCAGGTCAAGATGTTAGATTTGGATTTGGAGCTGAAATCCTGTAATACTGGAACAAGAGAAAATTAGGGTTTTGCTTTTCCAGAGATCTGTCCACCCAAATTCCTTGAAATTTGTCCCTAACTTCGATTTTGGGGAGGAGATCAATCTAGCCCTAATCTCACTAAAAAATTCCTCTTTTGTGAAAAGCCCTAATTTCTGGCAGTAGTGTCAATTCCAAAACTGAAAAACCTCAGAATTGGATTCTGCTTCGACAGAAAGATGCACCCTAAGGAGGAGAGTTATGCCACCTTACTTTTGCTCAAAATCTATGGAGGAAGATCCACAAACTAGGAAACCTTAGTTCCCGCAGCTGTAAAGTATCTTCTTATTAGGTTAGCTCTGATACCATGTTAGCTTTTCAACATTAACCTAGCATTATTAGGATCTTTAGCTGAGAGAATACCAAGTACAACAATCAAACATAAGAGACAATGAACACAATGTTTTTCCTCGAGGAAACCACAAATGGAGAAAACCCTGCAACTTCCTTAGAGATAGAATCAGCACCAAAACAATAAAATCCCAAAACAGTAAGTGATCTCCCAACAGCAGTAACCTTGTTCTTATCTATCCCCAGTGTCTTCTCCTTCCTCAACTAGGCACTACACTTGAGTGTGTATGAGATGTGTGATAAATAGAGACTCCATTTATCTATTTATACTAAACATGACATGACTAAAACCCTACCAGGGCCGATCTCTACTAGGAGAGTCTAATAACCCTAGTACCCCAAAACTGTGGGGACTTTAACCCTTAGACAATCGGAGGGTTACCCACAATGATTTGACATGACTTGTTTACATTATTGATCCTCCTGATCGAAACATTAGGGCATGACAACATGACTCAATTACATTATAGATACATCCCAGAATAAACATCGGGTTACAATACATAAGATACATAGATGAATACATTCTGAAGTTACAAATCCATCAAAACTCCCTCTTAACTAGGAAGGTATTGTTTCGACACAATTTTCAGTACTGGTCTTCTTCTCTGTATTAGCTGGATCATCTTGTTATCTGTATCTCAAGTCTTCTGAGTCTGTAAGTCATCTTCATCTTTAGATCTGGATCATCATGGGATGTCATCACTGGATCTGGATCATCAGTCGATATGGATCATCACTGGGAATCATCACTGGATCTGGATCATCACTACTGGATCATCATCACTAGATCTGGATCATCACTCTATCTAGATCATCACTGGCCATCATCACTAGATCTGGAACATCATGGATTCTATCTCATGATTCTTCTCGTCATAGGAAGTTCTACAGAGCTAGCCCTTTTTCATGTTGTTTGTAGGCCTAGCCTCCATGGAGGTCTTCTTCAGCACTTATATATGATCAACACATGATTGAAGAAAGGCTCATCATTTCTATCTGATCAACACATGATCGAAGATAGATACTGCACTTACATCTGATCAACACATGATCGAAGAAAGGCACAACACTTATATCTGATCAACACATGATCAAAGAAAGGCTCAGCACTTATATCTAATTAACACATGATCGAAGAAAGTCCCTACACTTACATTCATCTAGGCTGGAACACATCCTACCATAATGATGAAAGGCTTGCACTCATATCTGATCATGAGGGAACACATCCCAACAATCATATCAGAATGGCCCCCAGTCCTCGACTGAGCTACCTGGTAACTGACCAAGTGCCTACATTCTCCTAGAGAATGGCAGTTGCTGTTACATCTATCCTACTCCACAGAATTTCCAACACTCACATCTGACATTAGAGGAACTTAATCCTTTAACTATGATAGAATGGTTCAACCCTTACATCTGATCAAGTGGGAACACATCCCTCTATCACATTAGAATTCCTTCTCAATCCTAGGCTAGGTTTTCCTAGGAACTGACCAGGTGCCTCCATTCTGAGAATGGCAGTTCCCCTTACATCTATCCTACTCAACAGAATGGCCAGCACTCATATCTGACATGGAAGGGACCAATCCTCTCACCATGATAGAATGTCTCATCCCTTACATCTGACCATCAAAGGAACCAATCCTCTCACCATGTCAGAATGGCTATGGGTCTCATAATTTTCTCTTGGAGGAAACCTCGATCTGGAGAACACCAAAATTCTCCCTAAAGTACTCAAACTTTAGCCTAGCCAATGGCTTCATCAATACATCAGCTACCTGTTCCTCCATCGCAACATACTGGAGCTTCACTGCTCCCCTCTTCAACATATCCCTGATATAGTGATACTTGATCCCGATATGCTTTGACTTGTCATGGAACATTATATTCTCTAACAACTTCATGCAACTATGGTTGTCACAATGTATGCAAGTAGCATCCAACCGGAGATCAAATATATTAGACAGTAGATTCCATAGCCATACTGCCTCACAACTAGCTGAACAAGCTGTGACATACGCTGCTTCAGTTGTACTCAGTGCCACACAGGATTTCTTCCTACTAAACCAAGAGATCACACTTGATCCCATACTGAAGCAACACCTTGAACTGCTCTTCCTATCGATGGCACCACCTACCCAATCTAAATCAACATAACCCTCCAGGTTAATCTTTTGATTCACATTGTACTTGAGCCCATAATCAACTATACCCTTCATGTACCTCAGAATATGCTTTGCAACAATCAAGTGAACATGTCTTGGATCTGTCAGGAACTGGCACAAGGTGTTCACAGCAAAGCAAATATCTGGTCTCGTCTTTGTCAGGTACATCAATGACCCCATCATCTGACGATACATCGTAGCATCAACTGACTCTGATGAAGCATCGTTCAATAGATTCAGGTTCGATTCCATAGGTGTGGCCATAGCCTTGTAGTCCATCATCCCAAACCTCTTTACGATCTCTACTGCATACTTCCCTTGTCCAAGGAAGATTCCATCTGCACTCTGCCACACTTCCATACCTAGAAAGTAATGCATCATCCCCCAACTCCTTCATTTCGAACTCAGTAGCAATATTTCTCTTTGTATCAGCAATCAACCCATCCATACATGTCACAAATAGATCCTCTACATGTAGTAGAAGCAACACTGGGTTTCCATATTCAACCTTGTAGTAAAGGTTGGAATCTGCTTTACTCTTCATCAAGCTCAAACTGGATAGAAAGCTATCAATTCTGTCGTACCAGGTCCTGGGTGCCTGTTTCAAACCATACATGGATTTATTCAATCTGCATACATGAGACTCTCTATCATGTGTCTCATAACAAAGTGGTTGTTCTACATACACTTCCTTTTCTACTACACCATTCAAGAAAGCAGTCTTGACATCCATCTGGTGTATCTTCCATTTCATCACTACAGCTAGAGAAAGTACTGATCTAATGGAAGTGTATCTGGCTGCAGGTGCAAAGGTTTATTCATAGTCTGTTCCTTCTTCTTGAGAGAAACCCTGAGCCACAAATCTTGCCTTATACTTTTCAATGCTACCATCTGTAGCATGCTTGATCTTCTAGATCCATTTGGAAGTTACAACTGACTTCCCTTCTGGTCTTGGGACAACATCCCAAACATCATTCTTTATGATCGATTGATATTCTTCAATCATAGCATCCTTTCATTCTTTCTGTTCTGTCGCTTCTTCATAACTCGAAGGTTCTTTATCAATGAAATCACATAGTAAAGCTACATACCCAGAGCAGGATCTGGTCCTCTTTCTTTCTCTTTGATTCTCTTCTGGAGGCCCATATCTTTCCACACCTTGGATAAGTTCTTGTACCCAAGCAGGTTTCCTCTTATGAGGATTCTTCTCTAGAGGTGGATCTACAGGTCTTTGTGGTTCTTCTAATTCTCGATCTTCTTCTTGAATTTCTTCGTTCATGGTTGTATCCTGAATTCTCGGTGCTTCTGCTTCTTCAGGTTCTTCAGTAGGTATCTTTCTGGATTTGTTGTAAGATGTGTCTTCATCAAATGTCACATCCCTGCTAATGTCAATATTCTTGTATCCTGGGAAATAGATTCTGTAAACCTTCGAGCTTTCAGAGTATCCCATAAATATACCCTTCTTTCCTGAAGGATCTAATTTGTCCTTTTCTCCTTTGGAATGTGTATGTACATAGGATAGCCGAATATTATGAGATGGATGACTTCTGGTTTCTTGGCGGGGAAGACTTCTTTAGGAGTCTTGTTATCGAGTACTCTATGTCGAGTACGGTTTTGTAAATACACCGATGTTCCTGGAAGCTTCAGCCCAAAGATGCATGGGAAGATCTTGATCATGAAGCATGGCTCTTGTAGCTTCCATGATAGTTCTGTTATTTTGTTCCACAATCCCATTCTGTTGTGGATTATAAGGAGTGGACAACTCCCTCTTAATCCGAGATTCTTTGCATAGCTCCTTGAATTCATTTGAAGTGAATTCTCCGCCATTATCTGATCGAAAAGTCTTGATCTTCCTTTCAGTTTGGTTCTTGATCAAGGATTTGAATTCCTTGAATTTGCTGAATACTTCATCTTTGTTCTTCATGAAGTAAACCCATCTTTTCCTAGAAAAATCATCAATAAAATAAACATAATATGCATAACCTCTTAGTGAGTTTGATGACATAGGACCGCATACATTAGAGTGGATGATTTCTAGGATTCCTTTGGCTTTACTTTCACTGCTATAAAATGTCTTCTTTGTTTTCTTTCCTTTTGCACATCCCTTGCAGACCCCATCATGTTTTGCTTGGAATTTTGGAAGACCTTCAACAACTTTGCTTGCAATAGGTAGTGCTCTTAATGCACATGTGCAAGCGTTCTATGCCAAAGTTCACTTGGCTCTACTGTGTCATGGATTAGTGCTTGTTCTGGATGGCCCTTCAATTTGTACAAACCTCCTTCTTGTTCTTCAATCACCGCTAGATAATCGATAGTATTTCCTCTTGGCCACATGATGACTTGACCATCTATGAATGCAACCCTCATTCCTTTTGCATCCAATTCTGATATGGAGAGAAGGTTCTTCTTGAGTCCTGGAACAAACAATATTTCCTTCATTGTTAGATACTTTCTAGAGTCTAATTTATGTGAAGATTCCCCACTACCTTTTATTGGATATTGGTAGTCATCTCCTAGCTTCACCTTGTTAGGTGATTCATGCTCTGACAGTCTGACAAAGGATTCCTTGAATCCATTCATATGTTTGGAAGCCCTACTATATATAAGCCAATCATTACTTCCATGAGTAATGTTACATGTGAGAGCGGAGATCATAACATATTCATCCTCGCTTGAAGAATATTCACTTTCATATCTGGTTCTTTTCTTGGAGGGTTCATCATCCTCTGCAACATGAGCATGATGTCTTCTTTTGTTCCTTTTCTTCTTATTAGAGTGACCCTTT
The DNA here is from genome assembly GCA_001517045.1 of Pseudotsuga menziesii. NCBI lineage: Eukaryota > Viridiplantae > Streptophyta > Pinopsida > Pinales > Pinaceae > Pseudotsuga > Pseudotsuga menziesii. The sequence goes on from LPNX010688241.1 coordinate 379,278, forward strand.
TTCTTAGGATGGTATTTTGCAAAGTCTCCTCTTTCATCACATGTATAACATCTCAATTTTTATAGGTCCCTTATAATGTTATCTCTATGATGAGGATCCTTACCTTTGTAGTAATGAGATCTTCTTCTGCCTTTCTTGGAGTGAACTGTGAGAGCTTGATCTTCACTTCCCATATTCTCTTCTTAAGCTGCTATCCATGCTTCTTCTTGAGAACATTCTTCCCATAGTCTGTTGAACTTGATTAACTTCTTTCTGGCACAGATTGCTTGGATGAGAGAATCCCATGACCTAGGAAGGCCATTCAGTGTTGTCATCACAATCTTTGCATTCTCCACTTCTTCATCTACAGCTTCTAATTGTTCCTTGATCTGAGAAACCCTTGTGAAGTAAGACTGGATGTTCTTTGCTTTCTGAATCTTCACATTCTTCAGTTGATTCCTCGGAGTCATCTTCTGGTTTATGTTCTTCCCTTCAAACAATTTGGTTAGGGCAGCAAACATAGGTTTAGGTGTCCTGAGAGAGGACACATGAGGTATAAGGTGATCCTTGATAGAATCAGCAATGATCCTCTTTGCCATAATCATGTTCTTCTTATGTAAGGCCTTTTCCTCAGCTCCCTCTAGAACTGGAACCTCCTCATGGATGTAGGAGTCTAATTCATTCTCTTCCAGGACCAGGGAGATCGTATACTTCCAGGCTCAGAATTTATCATCTCCCTCAAGATTTTCATCAAGCTTGGTATGATGGGACATCTTAAACTGAGAACCTCAAATGGAAATACAAAAGATTTGGATATTACTAGGTTAAGATGTTAGATTTTGATTTGGAGCTGAAATCCCGTACTACTAGAACAAGAGAAAATTAGGGTTTCACTTTTTCAGAGATCTATCCACCCAAATGCCTTGAAATTTGTCCCTAACTTCGATTTTGGAGAGGAGATAAATCCAGGTCTAGGCTCACTGAAAAATTCCTCTTTTGTGAAAAGCCCTAATTTTTGGCAGTAGTGTCTTTTCCAAAACTGAAAAACCTCAGAATTGGATTCTGCTTTGATAGAAAGATGCGCCCTAAGGAGGAGAGTTATTCCACCTTAATTTTGCTGGAAATATGTGGAGGAAGGTCCACAAACTAGGAAACCCTAGTTCCCACAGCTGCACAGTGTCTTCTTCTTAGGTTAGCTCTGATACATTGTTAGTTTTTCAAAATTAAGCTAGCATTATTAGGATATTTAACTGAGATAATAACAAGTACAGTAATCAAACACAAGAGACAATGAACACGGTGTTTTTCCTCGGGGAAACCATAAATGGAGAAAACCCCACAACTTCCTCAGAGATAGAATCAGCACCAAAACAGTAAAATCCCAAAACAGTAAGTGATCTTCTGACAGCAGTAACCTTCTTCCTATCTAGCCCCAGTGTCTTCTCCTTCCTCAACTAGGCACTACACTTGAGTGTGTATGAGCTGTGTGATAAATAGAGACACCATTTCTCTATTTATACTAATCCCGACATGACTAAAACCCTACTAGGGCCAACCTCTACTAGGAGAGTCTAATAACCCTGGTGCCCCGAAACTATGGGGACTTTAACCCTTAGACAATAGAAGGGTTACCCACAATGACTTGACATGACTTATTTACATTATTGATCCTCCCGATCGGAACATCGAGGCATGACAACATGAATCAATTACCTTATAGATACATCCTGGAATAAACATCGGGTTACAATACATAAGATACATAGATGAATACATTTTGAAGTTACAAATACATCAAAACTCCCTCTTAACTAGGAAGGTATTCTTTCAACACAATTTTCAGTACTGGTCTTCTTCTCTGTATTAGCTGGATCATCTCGTCATCTGCATCTCAAGTCTTCTAATTCTTTAAGTCATCTTCATCTTCAAGTCATCTTCATCTTCGGATCTGGATCATATCTTGATCTGGATCATCATGGGATGTCATCACTGGATCTGGATCATCACTCGATCTGGATCATCACTGGGAATCATCACTGGATTTGGATCATCACTGCTGGATCATCATCACTTGATCCGGATCATCACTGCCCATCATCACTGGATCTAGAACATCACGGGTGCTATCTCATGATTATTCTCATCACAGGAAGTTCTACAGATCCAGCCCTTTTTCATGCTGGTTGTAGGCCTAGCCTCCATGTAGTTCTTCTTCAGCACTTATATCTGATCAACACATGATCGAAGAAAGGCTCATCATTTATATCTAATCAACACATGATCGAAGATAGATACTGCACTTACATCTGATCAACAGATGATCGAAGAAAGGCACAACACTTATATCTAATCAACACATGATCGAAGAAAGGCTCAAAACTTATATCTAACTAACACATGATCGAAGAAAGGCTCTGCACTTACATTCATCTAGGCTGGAACACATCCTACCATAATGATGAAATGGCTTGCACTCATATCTGATCATGAGGGAACACATCCTAGCAATCATATCAGAATGGTCTCCAGTCCTCAACTGAGCTACCTAGTAACTGACCAAGTGCCTCTATTCTCCTAGAGAATGGCAGTTGCCCTTACATCTATCCTACTCGACAGAATGGCCAACACTCACATCTAACATGGGAGGAACTTAATCCTTTAACCATGACAGAATGGTTCAGCCCTTACATATGATCAAGTGGGAACACATCCCTCTGTCACATCAGAATTCCTTCTCAATCCTAGACTGATTTTTCCTGGTAACTGACCAGGTGCCTCCATTCTGAGAATGGAAGTTGCCCTTACATCTGTCCTACTCAACAGAATGGCCAGTACTCATATATGACATTGAAGGAACCAATCCTCTCACCATGATAGAATGGATCATCCCTTACATCTGACCATGGAAGGAACCAATCCTCTCACCATGTCAGAATGGTTATGGGTCTCATAATTTTCTCTTAGAGGAAACCTCAATCTAGAGAACACCAAGATTCTCCCTGAAGTACTTGAACTTCAGCCTAGCCAATGGCTACGCCAATACATCAGCTATTTGTTCCTCCATCGCAACATACTGGAGCTTCACTGCTCCCCTCTGCACCATATCCCTAATATAGTGATACTTGATGCCGATATGCTTCGACTCGTCATGGAACACTGGATTCTCTGATAACTTCACGCAACTCTGGTTGTCACAATGTATGCATGTAGCAACCAACTGGAGATTAAATATATCAGACAATAGCTTTTGTAGCCATACTGCCTCACAACTAGGTGAACAAGCTGCAACATACTCTGCTTAACCTGTACTTAGTGCCACATGGGATTTCTTCCTACTAAACAAAGAGATCACACCTAATCCCATCCTGAAGCAACACCCTGAAGTGCTCTTCCTATTGATGGCACTGCCTGCCCAATCTGAATCAACATAACCCTGTAGGTTAATCTTTTGATTTGCATTGTACTTGAGCCCATAATCAACTATACCCTTCAGGTACCTCAGAATATGATTTGCAGCAATCAAGTGAACATGTCTCAGATCTGTCAGGAACTGGCACAAGGTGTTCACAGCAAAGCAAATATATGGTCTCGTGTTCGTCAAGTACATCAATGACCCAATCATCCGACACTACATCGTAGCATCAACTGAATTTGATGAAGCATTGTTCAATAGCTTCAGGTTCGATTCCATAGGTGTGGTCATAGACTTGCAGTCCATAATCCCAAGCCTCTTTAGGATCTCTACTGTATACTTCCCTTGTGTAAGGAATATTCCATCTGCAGTCTGCCACACTTTCATACCTAGAAAGTAATGCATCATTCCCAAGTCCTTCATTTCAAACTCAGCAGCAATATTTCTTTTTGTATCACCAATCAACCCATCCATACCTGTCACAAAGAGATCATCTACATCTAGTAGAGGCATCACTAGGTTTCCATCTTCAACCTTGTAGTAAAGGTTGGAATTTGCTTTACTCTTGGTAAATCTCAAACTGGATAGAAAGCTATCAATTCTGCTGTACCAGGTCCTGGGTGCCTGTTTCAAACTGTACATGGATTTCTTCAATCTGCATACATGAGACTCTCTATCATGTGTCTCAAAACTGAGTGGTTGTTCTACATACACTTCCTCTTCTACTACACCATTCAAGAAAGCGGTCTTGACATCCATCTAGTGTATCTTCCATTTCATCACTGCATCTAGAGAAAGTACTGATCTGATGGAAGTGTATATAGATACAAGTGAAAAGGTTTCTTCATAGCCTATCCCTTCTTTCTAAGAGAAACCCCGAGCCACAAATCTTTCCTTATACTTTTCAATTCTACTGTCTGTAGCATGCCTGATCCTGTAAATCCATTTCGAAGTTACAACTTACTTCCCTTCTNAACCCCCGAGCCACAAATCTTTCCTTATACTTTTCAATTCTACTGTCTGTAGCATGCCTGATCCTGTAAATCCATTTCGAAGTTACAACTTACTTCCCTTCTAGTCTTGGGACAACATCCCAAACATCATTCTTCATGATCGATTGATATTCTTCAATCATAGCATCCTTCCATTCTTTCTGTTATGTCGCTTCTTCATAACTGGAAGGTTCTTTATTAGTGAAATCACATAGTAAAGCTACATACCCAGAGCAAGATCTGGTCCTCTTTCTTTCTCTCTGATTCTCTTCTAGAGCCCCATATCTTTCCACACCTTGGATAAGTTCTTGTACCCATGCAGGTTTCCTCTTATGAGGATTCTTCTCCAGAGGTGGATCTACAGGTCCTTGTGGTTCTTCAAATTCTCTATCTTCTTCTTGAATTTCTTCATTCATGGTTTTATCATGAATTATGGGTGCTTCTGCTTCTTCAGGTTCTTCAGCATGTATCTTTCTGGATTTGTTGTAAGCTGTGTCTTCATCAAATGTCACATCATTGCTGATGTCAATATTCTTGTATCCTGGGAAATAGATTCTGTAAGCCTTCGAGCTTTCAGAGTATCCCACAAATATACCCTTCTTTCATGAAGGATCTAATTTTTTCCTTTTCTCCATCAGAATGTGTATGTACATAGGACAGATGAATATTCTGAGATGTCTGACTTCTGGTTTCTTGCTAGAGAAGAATTCTTCAAGAGTCTTGTTCTTGAGTACTCTATGTGGAGTATGGTTCTGTACATACACCGTTGTTCTAGAAACTTCATCCCAAAGATGCATAGGAATATCTTGATCATGAAGCATGGCTCTTACAGCTTCCATGATAGTTATGTTCTTCTGTTCTGCAATCCCATTCTATTATGGATTATAGGGAGTGGACAACTCCCTCTTAATCCCTAATTCTTTGCATAGCTCTTTGAATTCATTCGAAGTTAATTCTCCACCATTATCTGATCGAAAAGTCTTGATTTTCCTTTCAGTGTGGTTCTCGATCAAGGATTTGAATTACTTTAATTTTCTGAATACTTCATCTTTGTTCTTCATGAAGTAAACCCATGTTTTCCTAGAAAAAACATCAATAAAACAAACATAATATGCATACCCGCTTAGTAAGTTTGATGACATAGGACCGCATACATCGAAGTGGATGATTTCTAGGATTCCTTTGGCTTTGCTTTCGCTGCTAGAAAATGTCTTCTTTGTATTCTTTCCTTTCACACATCCCTTGCAGACCCCATCATGTTTTGCTTGGAATTCTAGAATACCTTCAACAACTTTGCTTGCAATAGGTAGTGCTCTGTAATGCACATGTGCAAGCCTTCTATGCCAAAGTTCACTTAGCTCTACTATGTCATGGATCAATGCTTTTTCTGGATGGCCCTTCAATTTGTACAAACCTCCTTCTTGTTCTCCAATCACCACCGCATCATCGATAGTGTTTCCTCTTGGCCACATGATGACTTGACCATCTATGAATGCAACCCTCATTCCTTTTGCATCCAATGCTGATATGGAGAGAAGGTTCTTCTTGAGTCCTGGAACAAACAATACTTCCTTCATTGTTAGAGACTTTTCGGAGTCTGGTTTATATGAATATTCCCCACTACCTTTTATTGGATATTGGTAGTCATCTCCTAACTTCACCTTGTGAGGTGATTCATTTTTTGAAAGTCTCACAAAGGATTCCTTGAATCCAGTCATATGTTTGGAAGCCCCACTGTCTATAAGCCAATCATCACTTCCATGAGTAATGTTACCTGTGAGAGCAGATATCAGAACATATTCATCCTTGCTTGAAGAATATTCACTTTCATATCTGGTTCTTTTCTTGGAGGGTTCATCATCCTCTGCAACATGAGCATGATGTCTTCTTTTGTTCCCCTTCTTCTTATGAGAGTGACCCTTGTTCTTAGGAAATTATTTTGCAAAGTTTCCTCTTTCATCACATGTATAACATCTCAATATAGATAGGTCCCTTATAATGTTATCTCTATGATGAGGATCCTTACCTTTGGAGTAATTAGATCTGCTTTTGCCTTTCTTTGAGTGAACTATGAGCTTGGTCTTCACTTCCCATCTTCTCTTCTTGAGCTACTATTCATGCTTCTTCTTGAGAACATTCTTCCCATAGTCTGCTGAATTTGACTAACTTATTTTTGGCACAGATTCCTTGGATGAAAGAATCCCATGACCTAGGAAGTCCATTCGATGTTGTCATCACAATCTCTGCATTCTCCACTTCTTCATATACAGCTTCTAATTGTTCCTTGATCTTAGAAACCCTTGTGAAGTAAGACTGGATGTTCTCTGCATTATGAATCTTCACATTCTTCAGTTGATTCCTCAGAGTCATCTTCCAGTTTATGTTCTTCCCTTCAAACAATTTGGTTAGGGCATCAAACATAGATTTAGGTGTCTTGAGAGAGGACACCTGAGGTATAATGTGATGCTTGATAGAATCAACAGTGATCCTCTTTTCCATAACCATCTTCTTCTTATGTAATTCCTTTGCCTCATCTCCCTCTCGAACTAGAACCTCCTCATGGATGTAGGAGTCTAATTCATTCTCTTCCAGGACCAGGGAGATCCTATACTTCCAGGCTTGGAAGTTATCAGCTCCCTCAAGCTTTTCATCAAGATTGGTATGATGGGACATATTAAACTGAGAACCTCAAATGGAAATACAAAAGATTTAGATCTTACCATGTCAAGATGTTAGATTTGGATTTGGAGCTGAAATCCCGTAGTACTGGAACAAGAGCAAATTAGGGTTTTGCTTTTTCGGAGATCTGTCCACTCAAATGCCTTGAAATTTGTCCCTAACTTTGATTTTGGGGAGGAGATCAATCCAGGCCTGGGCTCACTGAAAATTTCCTCTTCTCTAAAAATCCCTAATTTCCAGTAGTAGTGTCGGGTCCAAAACTGAAAAACCTCAGAATTGGATTCTGCTTCGACAGAAAGATGCACCCTAAGGAGGAGAATTATTCCACCTTACTTTTGCAGAAAATTTGTGGAGGAAGACCCACAAACTAGGAAACCCTACTTCCCGTAGCTGCACAGTGTCTTCTTCTTAGATTAGCTCTGATACCATGTTAGTTTTTCAACATTAAGCTAGAATTATTAGGATCTTTAACTGAGTGAATAAAAAGTACAACAATCAAACACAAGAGGAAATGAACACAGTGTTTTTCCTCAGGGAAACCATAAATGGAGAAAACTCCACAACTTCCTCAGAGATAGAATCAACACCAAAACAGTAAAATCCCAAAACAGTAAGTGATCTCCTGACAACAGTAACCTTCTTCTTATCTATCCCCAGTGTCTTATCCTTCCTCAACTAAGCGCTACACTTGAGTGTGTATGAGCTGTGTGATAAATAGAGACTCCATTTCTCTATTTATACTAATCCTGACATGACTAAAACCCTAGCAGGGCCGACCTCTAATAGGAGAGTCTAATAACCCTAGTGCCCCGAAACTATGGGGACTTTAACCCTTAGACAATCGGAGGGTTACCCACAATGACTTGACGTGACTTGTTTACATTATTAATCCTCCCGATCGAAACATCAAGGCATGACAACATCTCTCAATTACATTATAGATACATCTCAGAATAAACATTGGGTTACAATACATAAGATACATAGATGAATACATTCCAAAGTTACAAACACATCAACATACATCGACCATAATTATATCTCCCTTTCTCAAAAGGTCAGTATCCTAACATACTATAGTCAAAGCATTCATTTGTTTGACAGACCCATTCCTTATTTAGTTAACTCTTCCACAAACTATCCCTATATCAACTTCATTGACCTCCACAGCCTTAACCATTTCATTGACTCACACCTCATCTATCAATACTTCTATCATCCAAGTTGAAATTCCAATGACCACTAGTGTCTAGGTACCCATGTCGCTACCCATTGAGACTACTTATAAAATATCGATTGCAGACATAACTACCCCGATCCTAATTGCTTCATTTCCTACATTGTTGACTATAGTTACAACTATTTTGACCCTGAATGCATCATTTTTTCACCGATAACATCCGAACAGTGAAGCAAGTCAACAAAAGAGTTTAAAGAAGGTAGGAAAAAGTAGTAAAAAGAAACCCAAGACTAACATCACAACTTCATTACCGCTAAAGCACACAGTCAGTTCTACATCAACAACATGTACTTCTGTAAAAGCCAAAGCATTTGTAATGCCCTCTTGCGTGACCTTTTGTTATCCAAATGTAGGCATGGACCATTTAGTCATTTTGATGTGTGATGATATATGATGATGGACATATTATTAGTGTTATTCTGCTTAGGTATATATGTGTGTGTACGTGGTTTGGCTCATATGACTCATGAGTACTTAAGTATATTGTTGATGTATTTGTAACTTTAGAAGATAATCTGATGTATATTATCATTGTATGTTGTTGTACCCCCATTGGGGATGTGTGTCACCCCTTTACAAGATGTCTAAATTGTGTCTAGACAATGAGGTAGAACCTCTGTTGTAATTCAGGGAAATAGTCCCCAGTGTAACATCATATAATATGTAATTGTGGTCTCTTTAGTAGAAGTGGGCCCCATGTGAGATGACATGTAGGTTCAGGTCTTATATTTGGTCAGTGACTTGAAAAGGTATAAATAAGGAGTTTCTCTCCCTCATTTATACATCACACACTCTCTCTAAGGCGAATGAGAGAGAGATACAATCAGAGGAGGAGAGAAAGATACTTGTTGAACATTTATTATTACTGCTTTTGATCATCTTACTATTCTGAAGAAGTTTGCGGGTTTTCTCCTTTATGGTTTCCCCGATGAAAATATTTTTGTCTTATGTATCTTTTATATCTTATGCATTTTCTTATACTTGTTATTTTTTCAAATAAATATCCTAGATAATCTAATGGGATCTTAAGAAAATCTAACATGGTATCGGAGTCTCTCTAAAAGAAGGCACTGTGCAGCTGCGGGAACTAGGTCTTCCTAGTTGAAGGCGTTATCTCCATAGATCATCAAGCAAAGAGGTATAGGCTAACTCGCCTCACTAGGGTGCATCTATTGGTGGTAGTAATTTTTGAATCATAGAAGTTTCACTTTGCAGCTGAAATACAACTATAGTGGAAGCTAATGGAAATTAGGTTTTCATACCTGAAAACCCTAGAAGACTGAATTTAGTCATTCTAGAAATTTTTATATAACATGATATTGGAGATGGATAAAAATATGAAACTTTTACAGGACTAAAATTAATTCTCTCTGTAACTTGTGTAATATTTTCAGCCTCAGATTCTCTATACTTCAGGATATATGGTTCCTCCAAATCAGGGTTATGGCCTCCTCCATAATACAGTCATAAATAGGTGACCTAGGGAGATTTCCTATATCTTGGGCTAGGAAGGTCCAAATGAAATTTAGAAATATGTTATAGGTAGGGAATGGACCACAATTTCTATGCTACACATTTCAAAGAGATTCAGAAGAATATAAAGAGAATGGTAGATCCACCTTGAGAGATGAATACCACCTTGGGCATGAGAAATAATATGAGATGAAGAATAGTATGAAGAGACTTCCAAAGAAAGCAATAGGCCTTAGATAGACTCTATTTATCTTACACTGTTGAGCGACATCATTGATGCAGAGCCCTCTAGCTATGAAGAAGTAGCCAAGAAGAAAGGGAAGGAGACTATGATAAAAGAGTACCAGTTCAAGAAGAATGATGTCTCAGATGCATTGTCGAGCCTTGAAGGGAATTTCTATATTGTCTTCCATATGGATCTACAAGATCTAGCATGTAGTAGATGGAAGCATTGTGGGATACAAGGCAATATTTGTAGCAGTAGGCTTCTCGTATTAAGAAAGCATAGACTACGAAGATAAATTTGCACCAGTGACATGGTACACTTCCATTATATACATACGTAGATGTATGAGATGGGAGATAGATCAGCTGACATCAATATAACATTCTTGAATGATGTAGTCAAGGAGGAAGTATACATAGAGAAGCCATTGGGATTTGAGACACATGAAAGGCAAACTCATGTGTGAAAATTAAAGAAGGCTTTGTACGAGCTCAAAAGGCACCCATGGGATAGAACATATAGTTACATAAGGAGATTGAACATCACCTAGAGTGATGAAGATCTTAACCTTTGCTACAATATTGAAGATGTAAGCCTATAGAGGATGACAAACTCATAGATGGGTGTGAGAAGAACTTTTCAACAAAGTTCAAGATAGAGGATCTTGGTATCTAGTTACCTTGGATGGATACATAGAATATTAGTGGTAGAGGAAGCTACTTGTCACTCCATTATAGAATGTTTCAATACATAGAGTATGAAAGGAAGAGGGATAATGATGCTCCACTTCAGAGAGAGTGACTGCAAAAGATCCTCAGGTTCAACATGGTACAACAGGATGGAAATCTTACTGATGTCTCTAGGATTTACTGAGAGTAAAGAGGATTCCAAACTTTACTTCAAGGATGAAGGAGGAATACGAGTGATGCTCATGTTATATGTCGATGACCTATTCCTGACAGGAAAAGCGGAACTCTTTAAATATTCAATAAGGATACTTGCTACAGAGTTCAATATGAAAGGCATAGGGATAATGCACTAATTATTAGGCATGGAGGTGTGGAATAATGTGAATGAGAGTTTCCTTGGTCAAAGAAAGTATGCATAGGAGATTCTGAAGAAATTCTAAATACTCGACCGCGAGACGATAACCACACATATGGAATCAAACTTGAATATTTTGTGGGATGCTTCATTAGAGATGGTTGATTCCACAATGTATCATTAGATTATTTGTTCATTGATGTGCTTGATGAATACGAGACCATACATATGATTTACTATGAATAACCTGAGCCAGTTCTTGACAGATCCGAGATATGATCAACTAGTTTCAAATCATGCAGTGAGGTACCTGAAGGGTACAGTTGAGTATGGGCTCAAGTATGATATGAATCAAAATACTAACCTGCATGGTTATGTTGATTTAGATTGGTAGCACCACTGAGAAGAAGAGAACCTTGGGTTGAATTCTTCATTTTGAGATCTAGTATGGCCTACTAGTTTGGCAAGACGCGGTCCTGCATGGCACTAAGTACAACTAAGGAAAAATATGTTGCCAATTTCTCGGTTATTTGTGAGGTAGTATCTTTCTTTTGAAAGCTGATATTTTTTTTATTGATCTGACTTTCATTTATGTATGATGCAGAGAGGAGCAATGAAGTGCCAGTATGTGATCCAGATCGAGATCTATCGAAAGAGGGAGTGATGAGTTCTATCATAGCCGGTGAGATGGGTTGTTTGAGCATAAAATCCTAGTGAAGCTTGTAGGATTCCCAAATGTAATCAATCCTGCAGGTTGTCCTTGTAATCAATCCTAGAGAAGCTCACAAATTATCCTTGGACATAATCAGTTCTAATTTGATTCTATGCTAGAAATGGCTAGAGTCAAGCTTGAATACTTTAGATAGAAGGTTGGTGTACTTCATATCGAGGTTCCTTCCAAGGGGAAGTGTTGAGTTCAGAAGACACAAATACACATAAGCCTTTTCGGCATGGTGGCAGGTTGGTCCTCCCATGGTCATTGATGTAATTGTTGAATCCTTTCCGACATGGTGGTAGGTTGGTTCTCCTATGTTCGTTGATGTAAGTCTTGGAGCCTTTCTGACATGGTGGTAGGTTGTTCCTCCCATGGTTGTTGATGTAAGTGCTATATCTTTTCCAACATGGTGGTAGTTTGGTCCTCCCATGGTTGTTAATGTAAATGCCGAAGCTTTTCCAACATGGTGGTAGGTTGGTCCTCCCATGGTCATTTATCTAAATGTTGATCCTTTACTAGATGGTGGTAGGTTTTTCCTCCCTTGCCAATGGTTGTAATTGTTGTGTTATGTGTATCTGGGTTGTGCTCTGTGTGATGATGAGATGATCAGAAGATGACAAGGAAACAGTAGGGTACACAGGTGTTGCAAGGCATGCAATCAGTCCTAGGATTCTCCTTCAGGTTTTGTAGTGGCATATAATCAGTCTTGGTAATCCTGTAGGTTTTGTAAGAGGCATATAATAAGTCTTGGATGTACCTACTTGATGGCTTGCTTGTAGAGATGATGAAGACCTACATGGAGGCTAGGCCTACATCCAGCATGAAAAAGGGTTGGCATTGTAGAAACTTCTGATGACAGATAGTATGGGATGATGATCAAATTATAAGAAGATGATGGAATCAACTATGATGAAGACTCTATGAATCCTTGATGATGATGACGTGATGAAGACCTGACCAAATGTGTTGATGACTGTGTAGAGAGAGAATACCTTTCTAGTTAAGAGGGAGTGTTGATGTATTTGTAACTTTGGAAGACATTCTAATTTGTATTATCATCGTGTGTCATTGTACCCCCATTGGGGATGTGTTTTACCCCTTTATGGGATGTCTAAATTGTGTCTATACCTTGAGTTACAACCTCCATTGTAAGTTGGGGAAATAGTCCCCAGTCACTATAGCAAATCCTGGAATTAACGTCCATTTAGCATCCCTTTTTAGTGATTGTTTTTTACATTGAGTTGTCAAACTAGACACTAAATGGGATGCGTCATGGACAAAACTTAAATCGTCTCAAAAAAGGTATTTTTTTTCTTCCTAGATAGAATCCTTTATGACATCCAAAATAGTGTCTATTTTTTTTCTCCCAGAATAGCGTCCAACTTTTCTTCCTAAACAATGTTGAGGTTTACTTCCTAAATAACGTCATGTTTTGCTTCCTAGCGAGTGTTCTCTTTTAATTCTTAAATGGCATCCCCGTTAGCGCCATATTTGCATCCTTAATAGCACCATGTTAGAATCCAAAATATCATCCAAATTAACATCCAAGATTGCATCCATTTTTTCTACCACTTTAGAATCCCATTTTGCACCATGTTTTACTTCCAAATATGTGCCAATCGCTTCCAAATTTGCACCAATTTTTGCATATTATTTTTCTACCAAAATGACGTCAAATATATCTTCTATTGTTGCACCATATTTTTCTTCCTATGTAGCACCATGTTTTGCATCCAAAGTAATGTCTTATTTTGCTACCATATCAATGCCATGTCTGGCTTCATCATTAGCACCACATTTTGCATCATTTTAATTCCTAATTTCGCGTATTATTTTTCTACCATATCAACACCATGTTTGGCTTCATCATTAGCACCATGTGTTGCATCCTTTTTAATGCCTAGTTTCACATATCTCATTTTTTGGTCACTAATTTAGTCGGTTTTAGTAGTTTTATATATGAATTTTGGTCATTTTGTTTGGTCACTTATCTCTAATTGTTTGGTCACTTATATCTTATTTTTTGCTTACTAATTTAGTTGTTTTTAACCCATATTATAATATCATTAGGGCATGGAGGAATCGAACCACCAACCTCCTGCTTGTAAGGAAGGCGCTCTTCCATTGAGCTAACACCATTTAAGAATTTCATAACCTAACCTACAAAGTCCTCTATAATGGTAAAAAGGATCAATACACAACTTTGAGTATCTAATGGTCAGAAAAGGATGATAGATTGTATAAGTTTGTTGGGTCAAGAAAAAGGCCAGGAAAAATGCACAAGGAAGAAGCAGATGTGCAAGCAAAAGTGGAAAAGTGCATGCATGAAAGGGTAAAAGCAGGTCAAGAACAGAATAAAGGAACCGACACAAGAAGATAAAACATGCATGTGCCAGAGGAAGAGAAGAAGGGAAGCTACGACAAGGATACCTGTAACGAGAAAGGAAGATCTGAGTCGATGGAAGAGGCAGGTAGAAGAGTTAAAGATGGACAGGAGGAAATCAAGGAAGACAACGAAAGGACGAAATAATGGAAGTTGGAAGGATAGTTTTTGCAGCTAGTTATGACTAGTAGATGCAAGTTGAAAGACATTTCCATGGCAAGTTAAAGCTGTGGTTAATGTCTTCCATGACTTTCACGACTAGGTATGGGATGACATTTATGTAACATAGATATTTTGTAAGTTGTTGAGTCTATAATAACTGAGTTGTACTTAGTCGACCATGTCTAGTCTTGTATATGATATAAGTAGGAGAAACCTTCTCTGTATAAGGGTTTAGGAGGTTATGTAAGTTAAGTAAGTTGGATAGATAGTAGAAGTAGAAGTATGTTGAGCCGTAGATCTTGCAGCTATGTGCACAAACCACCAATAGAGTAGAAGGGTCGATCCAAGATGTGTGCGGATCAGTAGGAGTAGATAGAGAATAAACCAGAGAGCACGAGATAAAGAAGATTGAGTTAGAAAGACATCTTAAGAACAGTCTGCAAGTTGCTATATCCATTTATCATGCCAGATGAAGAGGTGCACCTTGGTGGTTTTTCCTAGATGGATTTCCACGTTATTTCTTTTGTTATATGGATGAATGTTGTTGAATGGTGAATGTTTATGTGGATGTTTGATTATATTACATTATTACAGTTATAGTTGTGTTATATGAATGTCGTCATATAAATGTATGACTGTTCAAAAGTATTGTTGAATTGTTGTGTAGAAGTTCATTATTAATATGCTAAGTATAAATATAAGTCGTGCACTATCTGTACAGTGTAAGGGGTTGGCTACGTCACACCCTTGCACCAGTCATTAACTTGGCCTAAAGACACTGTTGTGTCGTGCAGGTGGACTGTGACACATAGTTGTGCCACTATTGCAAAGTGAAACACTCCATCCCATTGTCTTTGTCGAGCACCTTGGATGCACGCCAAGGGACTATAATCCATTTCCAACTACAGAAACATGGTTCTGGCAGTTACCCATTAATATATCTCGGGTGAGACTGTGCCTGCTTCACGGTTATTGCCGATTGAGCTTGCTCCGCAGGGCCGATGTCTTAGGGTGTCATGTTGGTATTGTGTTGATTGATTGAACCGCAGGTCGAGACAAGAAGAAGAAAGAGGAAAACAAATGGTTATGTTGTGGGACCGTTAACCATTTGAGTCAAGGTAAATGTTGTGGCATCCAACCAAGAAAGAGATAAAGGAATGGCTAGAGTCCAAGATGCTAGCATTTGTGCAAGAAGAGAATGGAGGATCGCATTTGAGCGTAGAAAAGTGGGTAGACTAGTACATATACACTTATATTCATGATATATTCTTTGTAGAGTTTCCCATTGTACTGCACGAGTGGTTGTCAATATTGGAAAGAAGGCAGACAAATTTCTAGAGAAGAGAAGTAGTCGAGTGGAATGATCAGTTGGTGCGCGAAGTAACTAGTGTAACTAACACCATCTCTAGAGTTGTTTATTTTCAGGTTGACAGTAATTTGCAAGGATACATTAATAAGTTTGTAGTAGAGTCTATAACCTCATATAGTGAGGCTGAAAGAAAATTTTTCCAAGGACCGCAAAGAAGGTATCTATTATTTGTTAGAAAATAGGACCGCAGAACAATAACAGATATACAGTTAAATCAATAAACAAGATGCAAAAACACAGTAAACATTACAGAGAGACACAGATATAACGTGGTTCACCCAAACGATGGGCTACGTACACAAAGAAATTTTCCAGTCCTTTTATTGCAGTCTAGAAAGATGAAGGGATACACCCTGCAGCAAAACTGCTGCACTTCCTCTTCACGCTCTCACAGTCTCTCTTCCAGTACAATACAATGCCCACATCCAGTACAATACAGTACACATATCCAGTACAATTTACAATGGAGCCTCCTCAAGCCTTATAAAGGCTTAGTCACATGCAATACCATGGGACAATACCATGGGCTACAACAAACCATGTGCTAGACCTAACCACCTTTGACTCAATCTCAAGTCAAGGTTAACCCTAACAATCCCCCCTTTAAACTTGACTTGGAGTAATCACCAACTCCCCTCAAGTATTTACCGAGGAATCTTTCATACACCCACCTATCACCTAGGTCTATCTCTCGACTTTACCGGTGAGTTACCAGGGGTATGCATGCCTTACCAAGTCTTACAGCCATATGCCCATTTACATGCAAACTGATCCATTACATTTTTTTCATGTGCCTTCATGGTGACTAATCATAGCAACTCTACCGTTGCTGCACTTGCTGGACCTTGGACTTGGAAAATTTCTTCTTTTCACCTTCATGCTTTAAGGCTGACAGAAACTGAGCAGGAACTCAGTTTCTCTCTGGTTACTCCCTTTGTCAACATGTCTGCAGGATTCTGGCTAGTGTGAATCTTTTCCAGTTTTAACAGTTCTTCATCTAGAATAGATCTTATGAAGTGGTACTTGAGTTCTATATGCTTAGTCCTCGAATGAAATACTGAGTTCTTTTCAAGATGAATGGCACTCTGGATGTCACTGTACAGCCTACTATTCTCCTGCTTCTTACCCAATTCTTCCATGAACCTCTGCAACCAAATCATCTCCTTACTAGCCTCTGTAGTAGCAACATACTCTGCTTCCGTTGTTGAAAGTGAAACAACCTATTGTAGTTTTGAAATCCAACTTACTATTGTTCCACCTACAGTGAACACATACTTTGTGGTGCTCCTCCTGCTATCTTTATCACCAGCCATATCTGCATCAACATATCCCGGTAGAACAGTGTCTGAACCTCCAAAACATAATGCATGAGAAGTGGTACCTCTCAAATACCTGAGAATCCACTGTACTGCTTTCCAATGCTCTTTACCTGGATTATTCATATACCTGCTCACAACTCCCACTGCATGTGCAATATCTGGTCTTGTGCACACCATGGCATACATCAAGCTCCCAACTGCTGATGAATAGGGAATCTTGGACATGTAATCTATCTCTTCCTGTGTCTCTGGACACATATGCTTGCTTAGTTTGAAATGGCTTGCCAAAGGTGTACTGACTGGTTTTGCATTCTTCATTCTAAACCTCTGCAACACCTTTTCTATGTACTCACCTTGAGACAATGTCAATTTGCGATTTTTTCTGTCTCTTGTTATTCTCATACCAAGTATTTGCTTTGCAGCACCCAAATCCTTCATCGCAAATGATTTATCTGTTTTATTTTGAGCACATTTATATCTTGCATGTTATACCTTGCAACAAGCATGTCATCCACATACAATAACAAGATAATATATCTTTCATTATCTAGCCTCTTGAAATAAACACAGTGGTCAGAATGACATCTATCATAACCTTGTTCTATCATAAACTTATCAAATTTTAAATACCACTACCTTGGAGTTTGCTTCAGGCCATACAAGCTCTTCTTCAACCTGCAAACCAAATTCTCCTTCCCTTTGAACTCATACCCTTGTGGCTGCTGCATATAAATCTCTTCGTCCAAATTCTCATGGAGAAAGGTCATTTTTACATCTAATTGTTCAAGATGCAAATATTCTACCACCACTAGACTTAAAATAGTTCTAATTGAAGTCATTTTAACAACAAGAGAAAATATTTCATCAAAGTCTATACCTTTCTTTTGTGCAAACCCCTTTACAACAAGTCTATCCTTGTACCGCTTCTTTCCTCCATCTTCTTCCTTCAACCTGTAAACCCATTTATTCTGCAATACCCTTTTTCCTGCAGGAAACTTAACCAGATCCCAAGTCTGGTTTCTTACCAATGAGTCCATCTCCTCATCCATGCATTCCTCCCACTTCTTTCTAGTTTCTACCTGCATTGCTTCTTCAAAACATTCTAGCTCACCAGAATCAGTCATCAATAAATAATACAGTGAAGGATAGAATCGTTCAGGGGGTCTACTTAACCTGGTAGACCTTCTTACAGTTGCAAGAGTTTCAGGTACTTGCTGCTGCTCTTGATTTTCTGGTGCTTTTGGAACTTCATTTTCTTTGATTTCATCAAGCACTGTGTACTCTGTGTTTTCCTTTTCTTCTTTCTTTCCCTGCAACTAATCTTTGTTCATGACCTTTTCATTGAATACTACATCTCTACTCCTAATGATTTTGCGATTTTTAAGATCCCATGAGCGATAACCAAAATCATCAACCCCGTATCCAATAAAGGTACATTTCTTGGATTTAGCTTTAAGCTTTGTTCTATCATCTTTATCAATATGGACAAATGCTTCACAACCAAAAGTTCTTAGAAATGAGTATTTTACCTATTTACCTGTCCATGCCTCCTCTGGAATTCCACCATCCAAAGCGCTTGAAGGCCCTCTGTTTATTAAATAAACAACAGTGTTTACAGCATCATCCCAAAACTGTAAGGGAAACCCTGCATGCAATACCATACACCTTGCATGCTCCATGATCGTTATGTTCATCCTTTCTAACACGCCATTTTCTTGGGGTGTTCTAGAGACTGTCTTCTCTCTGCGAATCCCATTGTGTGAACAGTAACTGTCAAACTCCTTGGTGCAGTACTCACCTCCATTATCAGATCTGAGACATTTCAACCTTTTTCCTGTCTCATTCTCAGCCAAAGCTTTCCACTTCTTAAAAGTATCAAACACATCATATTTCTGTCTAATGCAATAAACCCAAGTTTTTCTAGTTGCATCATCAATAAAAGTAACATAATAACGAGAGCCACCAAGAGATTGTACCTGAGCTAGTCCCCATACATTTGTATGGACAAGCTCTAACTTTTCACTCTTCTTTTGTTTCCTAACCCTAATAAATCTAACTCTCTTTTGTTTTCCATAAACATAGTTCTCACAAAATTCCAAACTTACCTGCTTCAGATCTGGAAGCAGTTTCCTTGAGTGGAGAATCTGCATCCCCTTCTCACTCATGTGGCCAAGCCTATAATGCCACAATGCTACACTTGTTTCTGTGGAAGCTACAGAAATAGAATAATCAGTGTTATGAGGACATAAATGTAACGTACCTATCCTATCTCCTTTTGCAATTACCATTGATCCTTTAGTAACCTTCCACAATGTTTCTCCAAATGTAGACAAATAGCCGCCATCTCCCAACTGCCCTGTTGAGATAAGATTTATTTTCATAGTAGGAATGTGCCTTACATCCTTTAGCAACCAATCATTTCCATTATTTAGTTTGATCCGTACCTTACCCTTTCCAACAATTTTACAGGGTTCATCATCCCCCAATAACACATGCCCAAAATCACCTTGAACATAATCATAACAGAATTTCCTATGGGGTGTAGCATGACATGAAGCCCCTGAATCTACTACCCAGTAATCACTAGTATTATCTAATGCAAGAATCAAAGCATCTTGTAACACATCACCTGCTACATTAGCTTCCTGGGTAGTCTCTTGCTGCCTCTCACCCTTCTTCTTTGGTGCTCTGCAATCTTTCTTTAGATGTCCTTTCTTACCGCAGTTCTAGCATTCTATTTTTCCGAATCTGGACTTGGATCTTCCCTTTTTAGACTTGCCATGATTTCCTGGGCTCCTTCCTCTCTCGTTTTGTCTCCCTCTACTCTCCATGGTCAACGCATTACCTGATGTCTCACCTGTGCTTTTCCTTCACATTTCCTCGCTAAGAATAACACTAACAACATCATCAAACTTAAGAGTGTTTGAACTAGGGACAAAGTTACTTACAGCCATGACCAAGCTATTCCAGCTTTCTGGCAATGAGCAAAAGATTAGAATAGCCCTAACCTCATCATCAAAGTTCACTTTTACAGAACTTAACTGACTGGTAAGTGTATTAAACTCATTTAAATGGTCAGCAACAAATCCACTTTCCGACATCTTCATATTAAATAAACACTTCATTAAAAATACCTTGTTAGAAGCCGAGGGTTTTTCGTAGAGCTTACTCAATGCGCTCATCACACCCTCTGTTGTTATTTATTTTGAAATATTGAAGGCCACCGACGAAGCCAGGCACAGCCGTATTGTTCCTAGTGCCTTTCTGTCAAGAACCTCCCATTCTTTATCCTTCATAGCCGCTGGATGTTTTGGTTTTCCACCCAACGACAGGTACAGATATTTCTGGTACAGATAGTCCTCCATTTGTATCTTCCATAACTGATAGTTTTGGCCGTTAAATTTATCGACCCTAAACTTTCCTTCTTCCGCCATTGCTCCCACTCGAACCAGGAACCCTTTTTTCCTGCGAGTTTACAAACCAAATAGACATTTTCTCTCTGATACCAATTGTTAGAAAATAGGACCGTAGAGCAATAACAAATATACAGTTAAATCAATAAACAAGATGCAAAAACACAGTAAACATTATAGAGAGACACAGATATAACGTGGTTCACCCAAACGATGGGCTACGTCCACAAATAAATTTTTCAGTCCTTTTATTGCAGTCCAGAAAGATGAAGGGATACACCCTGTAGCAAAACCGCTGCACTTCCTCTTCACACTCTCACAGTCTCTCTTCCAGTACAATACAATGCCCACATCCAGTACAATACAGTACACATATCCAGTACAATTTACAATGGAGCCTCCTCAAGCCTTGTAAAGGCTTAATCACATCCAATACCATGGGACAATACCATGGGATACAACAAACCATGTGCCCAAACCATGTGCTAGACCTAACCACCTTTGACTCGATCTCAAGTCAAGGTTAACCCTAACATTATTTATCAGTACATGGATCAGGATGCTCGTTTATGAGAAGAGTATCCTGCAGTTGAGTAGTTGATCTGCATACCACGGAGGAAGGCTATGTCACAGACGAACTGTCAAGAAAATGGGAAATGATGAGTTGATATGTTCCCAAGAAGTACAGAACCTGAACTAGAGGTTGGATTCCTACAGAGTGGAAGGAGATTCAGATCTGAGAAGAAGAGAAAGACAGAGGAAGGTCGATGAGATCCTAGTCTGTTCGAAGAGAGTGAGCACGAAATTTAGTCGCAGGTAGATGAAGGATCTTACGATGAAGAGGAGGACTATAGCCTGATTTTAGGAGGACCAGAAGACTCTGATGAGTCTATGGAGACACCACGGTCAAGACACCACTACATCACACTAGGAGTATCACCAAAGGTAAGGTCTAGAGCCTTGTCTCCTGAAAGAATTATTAATACTGATAGTGTTATTACTATGACTAGTGGGCAAGAGGAACCACCTCTATTAGATCATTCATTGAATAACCCTGACTCCAACTCAATGATCAGGCATGATATTATGTTACCCACATTCAATGGTAATAGAGCAGAAGATCCAGAGAAGCATTGGTTCATATGTGAAGCTATTTGGATGGTTCGTTTAGTTCAATACACGTACTTAAAGAAAGCGTAGTTGATCATGACTCTAAGGGGTCGTGCGCTAGAATGGTTTATGAACTTTTGCATGGTACTTCCAGGAGCACCACATAAGACCCTTAAAGAAATACCAACCGCAATGATCTCTAAGTTCATAAAATCTAAATCTGAGTCTGTCAAAACCCCAAATTTTCAGAAATTTTAAAAAATTTTAAATTTCATAACTGTATGTTAACACAATCGTTAAATACTGTTTAGATAATGCTATTCATTTTGTAACTGTAAGATCATTACTTGGTTGGAATGTCAGTTGAGTTTATCTTTCTTCAGTTTCTAATTGTTCTCTGTTTGCAACAGCATGTGGATAAACTACGTTAGACTGGGCTTACTTAGCTATAAAGCTAACGCACACAGTTTTCCTTTCTCTTACAGATTGACAGGTAAAGTATTTGGGATTGCTGCTAACAGATCATTCTAGAGTAAAATAAATCATATATTGTTATCAAGTGTTTTCAGTAGAGAACTAAATGCATGTTAAACGGACCATTCAGCTTCTACAGGTATAGCCTCCTTTATTTCACTTTTGATATAAAGCAAAATGTGATGAGAAAGGTTTAAAGACACTAAAGATAAGAATTGTCATTTCCCGATATATCTATGAACTCTTCAGTTGAAAGGACATTCAGAGATAAGGATAGCAGTTTACA
>LPNX010688252.1:0-14556 GCA_001517045.1 Pseudotsuga menziesii
AACCATATAAATGAAACTCAAACAAAAAACATATCATCAATTATAGCGTACAAGATATCATGAATACACAAACACAAACACAAACTTGTCATCAAACAACAAATATATCATCATCATTATCAATCACAAATATAGTGCATAATATCAAGAAGACAAACACAAACATGTCATCAAATAACAAACACATCATCATCATTAACAATCACAATCTAAGAACAAAATATCATGAATACACAAACACAAACATGTCATCAAACAACAAACACATCATCATAATTCTCAATCACACAAAAAGTACAAAATAACATGAATACACAAACAAAGTACAAAATATCATGAATACACAAACACAAATATATCATCATTATCAAATTATCATCAGTTATCAAAATATAATGAATACACAAACACAAAGATGTGACCAAAGATAAAAACCAGTATCATCATTATCAATCACAAATTGGGTACAAAATATCATGAATACAAACTCATCATCAAATTAAAAATGTTTTTTTAATGAAAATATAATATTCCTATATTTTTTTTTATTAAAGAAAATTAAATGTTATTAATTTTAAAAATAAGTCTAAAATTATATATATGAAAGGAGCTTCTCTTAGCTTCGAGAATCATACATTCTCTACTAACGAGGCCAACCACGGGAAGGTGGAAGCTCATTTGTCTCCCCCCTCACTTCTAACCTGTAAGTACACTACACTCATCACTCCCCAAACCCAACCATACAAATGAAACTCAAACAAAAAACATATCATCAATTATAATGTACAAGATATCATGAATACACAAACTTGTCATCAAACAACAAACATATCATCATCATTATCAATCACAAATATATTACATAATATCAAGAAGACAAACACAAACATGTCATCAAAGAACAAACACATCATCATCATTAACAATCACAATCTGAGAACAAAATATTATGAATACACAAACACAAACATGTTATCAAAGAACAAACACATCATCATCATTAACAATCACAATCTGAGAACAAAATATCATGAATACACAAACACAAACATGTCATCAAACAACAAACACATCATCATAACTATCAATCACACAAATCACAAAATAACATGAATACACAAACACAAACATGTCATCAAACAACAAACACATCATCATTATCATCATCATCATCATTTCTTAATCACAAACATATCATCATCATCAAAATATCATCAATCACAATCAGAAACAAAGTACAAAATATCATGAATACACAAACACAAACATGTCATCAAAGAACAAAAACATTATCAATCACAAATTCGGTACAAGTGGATATAGATACACAAATACAAACATATCGTCATTATCAAATTATCATCAATTATCAAAATATAATGAATACACAAACACAAGCATGTCATCAAAGAACAAAAACATTATCAATCACAAATTCAATACAAAATATCATGAATACACAAACTCATCATCATCATTATCAATCACAAACGTAGTGCAAATATCATGAATAAACAAACACAAACATGTCATCAAACAACAAACACATCATTATCATTATCTAT
Organism: Pseudotsuga menziesii; assembly: GCA_001517045.1. Lineage (NCBI taxonomy): Eukaryota > Viridiplantae > Streptophyta > Pinopsida > Pinales > Pinaceae > Pseudotsuga > Pseudotsuga menziesii. Next base: position 1,566 of record LPNX010688252.1, read on the forward strand.
CACAAACAAAGTACGAAATGCCATAAATACATAAACGCAAACATGCCATCAAACAACAAACACATCATCATGATTATCAATTATAAAGAGTGTCCAAAATAGCATGAATACAAACACAAACATGTCATCAAACAACAAACACATCATTGTCATCGTCATCATAGCATAATCGCAAACATATCATCATCATCAAAATATCATCATTCACAATCACAAACAAAGTACAAAATATCACAAATACACAAACACAAATATATCATCATTATCGTCAACTATTAAAATATAATGAATACACAAACACATACATTTCATAAAAACAACAAACAATATCAGCATCATCAATCATCAAAGTATAATGAATACACAAACACAAAATATTGAAAAAAGAAAAAAGAAAAGAAAAAAGTAAGTGGAGAAAAGAGAATGCACAAACCCATAAGAATGACCACGGTTCATTCTTAAGGGCATTGAGAAGGAGATTTTTAGCCCCTTCAAAGAAAATAATATTTTTTTATTATGATATTTTTTATTGTAATTACATAATAAATAAATAAATGTTACAATCATTTCTTGTCTTCTATCATGACCATGTAGATCTACTTTGTATGTCATGGCCATGCATGTATCTTCCTTTTGTCCTCTACAAAAATAATATCTTTAAAATTTTAGTGACAATCCATACTTAATGTAACAAAAATTGCATAAATAATTTAAATTCATCATTTAAATAAGTGACTCTGATAATTTAACAATTAAAATAATCCTCACACCTGAATTTGGTTGAAGAGAAACTCTCGTCCATAAGGAAAATCAATGCTGGACCTTGTACCTTAACTAAAACCAAAAGAAACATAACCACTCATTACACTTGCAACAACCTAAGAAAACACAAAATACCATTTAGGTGATAATAGATAATGGAAAAATGCAAATATTGAACCATGGATAATAATACAAACCAAGTGAGTTAAAAAGGTACATAATTTACGGAATTGTATAATTGTAATGCTTACTATGATTTTTTAATAGAATTAAGAACATTGAGATATGGACATGGCAAAAATTAATACAAAAATTGTGTTCATATTCTCTGTATGTGTGTGTGTGTGTTTGTGTGTGTGTGTGTGTGTGAGAGAGAGAGAGAGAGAGAGAGATTTGAAAGTACTGAATAGGTTGAAAGATCATTTCAAGAGTCTCAACTTAGTGAGGGAATGTTTAGATCATTTTGTAAACATATTTTTTAACTCAAAGGTCAAAGGGATTAAAACAACTTATAAATGTTAAAGACAATTTAATGATAACTATAGTGGAGGTTGTTGCAGGGAGAAAAACGATTAATGTGTAAGTGGATATAGATAAAAACAATAAATATAGTACAAAAATGTGGTCTTTTAAAATGGTAACAATTAAAAATATGAACACACTTTAAGCTTGCAAAAGCTCAACAAAGAATATCTAAACTGGTAAGTCCTAGAAACAAAAAATGACACTCTTTGATTAAATATCACAAAGAGATTGAAGTAGCGAGGTGTTTCCATATTCAAGTGAGTATCATTGTTTGTTGTAGTATGGACAATGTAGTATCATGAATATGGCATCTTCGTTTTGGAATTATAGTGTTCGATGTTCATGATGACAATGACATTGCCTTTGTTGACTTTCAAGAAAACAATTAATCAAGGTTTTTCTTGGCACTAGACATCCAAGTTCACCTATAGTGCCCTTATAAACCCTTTTCATAGGTCCACTTTAGTGCATATTTTTTAATAGGAGTATTAAGAAGCCTTCAACCCTACACTTTATAAGAAATTTCCAATGTTGTTATTGAATTAGGATATCTAATCATGCCAAAATATTAGTGGAAGATGTGGGAGTAGACATACTAAAACTTGGCTTTGGAGATGTCTTCCTTTGGGTTACAATCAATTGTCCATCTATTCAAGTAAATGCCCTTTGTTTCCATAAAATAAGGATCACTTTGGAAAATGAGATCTCGATCTTCTTTAGTTGAAAGAGGAAGGTTATGTCTTATCGTCCACACATGAATAAATTAATTAGACCCTTCATTAGAGGGTACCAAAATTATTCTAGATGCTTGTAGATAGACTAGTTGTCCCATACAATTTCTAATCAATTCTTTTTCTAAAAAAATGAATGTTTTATGCCTTAGGGTTGAGGTGGAGATTTTGTCTTTGGGATCTTAGAAGCTTTATTCAAAAACAATATGCTTGAGATTTTGTTTGAGGACCTTTCTTTGTTGTAGACTCAATAACAGTTTAGAATTTATCTACTTCTCTAGCAAAAATATTTCCAAAGTTAGGGTGGTCCATTTTCGTTAGAGAGGAAATTATCCATGCATCCTTTGCAAATAAGATAATAACTCAATAGTGTCATGGCATAGGAAGGTAAATAGTATGAAATAATAAATATTGTGTTTTATCACTCCCTATACACACAACTTCTTCACTAGTTCCACGGTGAAATCCATGTGGCACATCATGGTTGGGCTAGAGGAATGCCAGTCAATGTTACAAAGAATGTCTTCATAAAAAATGCTTTGAGTTCTTATGTATAAATCAAGACATTTTTTGAAAGGTTAAAAGTAGTATTGTCTAGTTCTAAGTTTCAAAGGTTAAATATGGGAAATAGGGGGGTTAGTTTGTGAGTACAACTATGTGGAAGATTGATATGGTTGAGGTTGGTGATTGCACTGAAAAGTGCACGCTACAACTTAGGTTGACAAATAACATGCCACAAATAATGAAATACTAATACTAATAATATAAATGAATTACGAAAAAATTAAAATTTAAAAAGAATTCTAGATCCATGTTAACCTTATTCTATTAAAAGGGTCAAAGGGATAGATCTCACATTTTTCAATCCTCAAAAATGTTTGTATTTAAAGGGATTTGATCCATGTTAACACTTATAGATTCATGGATGCAAACATAATGTCTTGAAACTAAAGAAAGATTTCTATTTCAAATGATTTGATAATTCTTTATGCTTGATTGATGTAGGTTCAAGGTATATCTAATTTATTAATTTTCAAAAAGCAAAAAAATATTAGTGAAGAGATGTCATTGAAGAAAATAGGAGGTGATGAAGTAGTAATTTCAATGAGAATTAACGAGTAGAAAGATTACTACAGCTCAAAGGCTTTGTGTTATGGTCGAGTTATAAGGCTCGGCTAGGGCTTCTTGAGACTCGTCTAGCTCAAGGTTTAGAGGAGGCAATTGCTTCTCTGCAAGATGGAGGCCTTTCTTGACATATGAATGGAGCTTCCTGAGGTCGGCTAGGGTTTCATCATGAGGCCTTCAGGAGTTTTATCCCTAGGGGCTTGCTGAGGTCCCCATGGCATCCAACGAGGGAAGGTCAGTGACACCCTCCGCTTTCCCCCTTCTTGAAATCGAGGCCTTTACCCGACTGAATTCCGCGAATGGAAAGAAAGAAACAAGGAAGGAGCTACCAAAATTTGTCAAGAATCTTGAGGATATATTAGAAGTGGCCCTCCCTCAGGAATACATAACCAGAGTCACTCTCTCCCTTGTTCATCAAGCTCTGATCGGTCAATTCACAGGGTTGTTGCCTACTCTGAAAGCCACATAGGGATGGGTATAGAGGAATTGGAGACCTTTGATCTCCCAAAATGTGGCCTCATACTCACTTGGAAGAGGGTAGTTCTTGTTCAATTTTAAATCCAAAGCTGATAGGGACCTAATCTTTAGGACGGTGTTGATGTATATGTAACTTCAGAATGTATTCTTATATGTATCTTATATATTGTAACCTGATGTTTATTCTAGGATGTTTCTATTATGTATTTGAGTCATGTTTTCATGCCCTGATGTTCCGATCGGGAGGATTAATAATGTAAACAAGTCATGTCAATTCATTGTTTAAGTCCCCACAGTTTCGGGGCACTAGAGTTGTTATACACTCATTAAGGTGTAGGCTCTAGTAAGTAATTGTTAAGTTGGGCCAACATGATTGAGTGCACTTCAAGTGAATGGAATAATATAAATAGAGAGTGAGACTCTCTATTTATCACACACATCATTCACTCACTCAAGTGTGGCGCACTAGTGAAGAAGGAAATACTGGGACTAGACAGAAGAAGAAGACTACTGCTGTTTTGGGAGATCTCTTACTGTTTTGGTACTAATTCTATCTCTAAGGAAGTTGCGGGGTTTTTTCCTTTATGGTTTCCCTGAGGAAAACTCTTTGTGTCTCTTGTCTCTTGTGATGTGCTTATGTTTTATTGTTGTGCTTGCTATTCTCTCAGTGAAAAGATCCTAAGATCATAATCCTAGCTTATATAATGAAAAACTAACATGGTATCAGAGGTAACCTGAGAAGAAGACATTGTGCAGATACAGAATTTAGGGCTTCTTACTTTTTAGGTCTCTCTCCACAATCTATCAGCAAAAGTATGCTAGGATGACTCTCCATTGAAGGGTTCATCTTTATGTCGAAGCGGATTTCAATTCCGAGCATTTTCAGTTTTCGGTGCGAAAATTAGGGCTTTGTACAGAACATGAATTTTTGAGTGAGACCAGCATAGGATTTTTATCCTCATCAAAACCGAATTTTAGAGACCTAGATAAAGAAATTTGGTTGGGTGAAACTCTGGGAAAGTCAAACCCTAGTTTGACCCCGAGCTTGAAAAACCCTAAATACTAAAACTGATACGTTTTGGTACAGTCGCTATATTCCGAGTTTGGAAAAGTCTCAGAAGCTAAAAATTGTAGATGAAAAATATAAAATCCTGAAGAACACTGTATCCAAAATTCAGCCTCAGATTCGCTATATTCCAGGAGATATGATCTCTCACAGTTAGGGTTCTAGCCTCTTCCAGAAATCATCCATAAACAGGACACCTGGGGAGAATTGAAATATCTTGGGCTACAGAGGTCCAAATGGATTTCCTGAAGATGTTACATAAATTTCACGAAATTTAATTTCATTGGTGCGAATATCAGACTCAAAAGATGAACCAGTGACACGTGGCATGCCGTACAAATTCGTTGTTCTGAACAGTCCTGTAACAGGTCACCTTGGGAAAAGGATCATAAATACCAAATGGTGAAGCCAATTCTGATGAAACCTATGGTGTTATATCAATGACATTCGAGGTTACCTCAGTGTGAAATTTCAGATACATAGGATCAGTAATTTCAGATATATCATAGAAAGAGTAAAAGGAATTTATGCAAAATAAATTGGAAAATTAGGGCTTCCTGTTCCGGGATCTTCCCTCCACTGTTTTCAGAAAAGAAGTACATTGGACAGCTCCATTTGAAGATATCTATCTACTTGTCCAATTAGATCTGAAAGATTCCAAGTTTTCAAAATTAGGGTTTCTGTGAAGAACCCTGGATCAGCGAACTCCAGGACAAGGACGGACACCTCTAATCGGTAAGATCTAATCCTTTGCTATTTCCATTTGAGGTTCTCATTTAAATATGATATATCACATCAGCTTGGTGACAAGCTTGGGGAAGTTGACAACTTCCAAGCCTGGAAGTATATGATCTCTCTGGAGAAAATGGATTGGACACCTACATGAGTATGGAGGTTCCAGTTTCAGAGGGAGATGAGGCTAGAAGCCTTTCACAAAAAGAACTTGGTCAAGGCCAAGAAGATCATGGTTGATTCAGTCACGGATCAACTTGTACCACAAGTGTCTTACTTAAAGACACCGAAGATGTTGATTCCTTGACCAAGCTATTTGAAGGGAAGAACAGAAATCAGAACATGACCTTAATAAACCAGTTGAAGAATGTGAAGATCTAGAATGCAGAGACCATGCAGTCATAAGAGTCTCTCAAATCAAAGAACAACTTGAAGCGATAAAAGAAAAAGTGAAGAATGCAGAAGTGGTGATGGCCACCTTGAATGGCCTCCCAGGATCCTGGAATTCATTCATTCAAGGAATGTGTTCCAGAAGGAAGTGATTACTTTCAACAGACTTTGAAAAGAACAAGAAGCTCGATTCATAAGAAGAGAAGGGAAGATGGAAGAAACTGAAGATCAAGCTCTCATCATCCAAAGGAGATCCCTCAAGCGATGAGGAATATGAAGAAGCTCGACTCATAAGAAGAGAAGAGAAGATGAGAGAAACTGAATAACAAGATCTTACCATCCAAAGAAGATCCCTCAAGCAATGGGGAATATGAAGAACTCAACTCTTGAATAAGAAACGATGCTATTATGAATGAAGAAGACGATGAAGTTGAAGGCTCAAGAAGGAATCTACCCACGAAACAAATAAAGATAAGTATTCAATTGTCATGCATTTGTTGATATTTAGTTGATGTACTATGCATGATAGGATGTTTGCATTAATGACAGTATACTACTAATATGCATGTGATGGGTAAGTAGCTCATGGTGCTATACAAATTCTCCATTGCTACTTATCTAGAATGAAACCTCTTTGATGACATATTGGATTATTGCACAATCTCAATGTTGTCTTGGTAGAGATGGAAGGCATCTAGAAAGTTTCAGTGAGATATGGATGAATGTTGTATTGGATAAAGTAGTTGCATGATCATATATTTATGCATAAGAATTTTCCAATATGAATATTCCTTATGAAATGTTTCTAACCATACAACTGTATTTGACTTGTAGGAAAGACCGCATACATAATTGCCTACAAGCAAAGAAGAATGAAGACTTGTTTCAAAGAAAAAGTGACGACAGTTCAAAGACAAAGAATAATATGATGAGTGCAGTGACATCATTGATGCAGAACCTTCTAGCCACCAAGAAGAAAGGGAAGACCTATTCAAGAAGAATGATGTCAGAGCGCGGTATTGAGACTTGAATAAAAGTTCATAGTTCCATCATGCAGTAGATGGAAACATCGTGGGATACAAAGCAAGATTCGTAGCACGAGGCTTCTCACGAAAAGAAGGCCTAGACTACAAAAAGAGATTTGCAGCCAGTAAGAGTTTAAACACATACATGATGAGCCTGATGAAGATATTAACCTTTGCTACAAGGTTGAAGATGCAAGTCTATACACTAGATGGTCACATAGAATATTAGTAGCATAGGAAGCTACTTGTCACTTCGGTACAGAATGTTTTTAGTGCATAGAGCACAGAAGACAGAGGGAGTATGATGCTTCGCTTCAAAGGGAGTGACTACAAAATATATTGAGGTTCGACATGGTACAACAGGATGGGTAGATTACTGATGACTCTAGGCTTTACTGAGAGTAAAGTGGATTACAACCTTTGCTTCAAGGTTGAAGGCAGAAGACCAGTGATGCTCCTGTTATGTGTCGATGCATTATTTTCTAGGCATGGAGGTGTGGACAAGGGAAGTATGCAGTAGAGATCCTGAATAGGTTCAGGATGATGGACTACATGACCACACTTATGGCATCGAACCTGAAGCTATTAAGTGATGCTTCATTAGAGACGGTTGATGCTACGATGTGTCGTCAGATGATTGGTTCCTTGATATACCTGACGAACATGAGACCAGATATTTTCTTTGCTATGAACACATTGAGACATGTTCACCTGATGGTTGCAAAGCATGCAGGGCTATAGTTGATTATGGGCTCAAGTACGATGTGAATCAAAAGATTAACCTAGAGGGTTATGTTGATTCATATTGGGCAGGAAGTGCCATTGATAGGAAGAGTACTTCGGGATGTTGCTTCAGTATGGGATCAGGTGTGATCTCTTGGTTTAACAGGAAGCAATCCTGTGTGGCACTGAGTACAGCTGAAGCAGGGTATGTCGCAGCTTGTTCAGCTAGATGTGAGGCAGTATGGCTGCGGAAGCTATTGTCTGATATATTTGATCTCCAGTTGGATGCTACTTGTATACATTGTGACAACCAGAGTTGCGTGAAGTTGTCAAAGAATCCAGTGTTCCATGACAAGTCGAAGCATATTGAGATCAAGTATCACTATATCAGGGATATGGTGTAGAGAGGAGCAGTGAAGCTCCAGTATGTTGCGATGGAGTAACAGATAGCTGATGTGTTGACAAATCCATTAGCAAGAGTGAAGTTCAAGTACTTCAGGGAGAAGCTTGGTGTTCTCCAGATCGAGGTTTCCTCCAAGGGAAAGTGATGAGTCCTAAAGCCATTCTGACAAGCAGGTTAGATGTAAGGGCTGAGCCATTCTGTCATGGTGAGAGGATTGGTTCCTTCCATGTCAGATATGAATGTTGAGATCCATAGCCATTCTGACGAGTAGGTCAGATGTAAGGGCTGAGCCATTCTGTCATGGTGAGAGGATTGGTTCCTTCCATGTCAAATATGAGTGCTGAGATCAATAGCCATTCTTTCGAGTAGGACAGATGTAAGGGAAATTGCCATTCTAGGAATGGAGGCACCTGGTCAGTTACCAGGATCACTCAGTGTAGGACTGAGTAGCCATTCTGATGTGATAGAGGGATGTGTTCCCACTTGATTAGATGTAAGGGCTGAACCATTATGTCATGGATAAAGGATTAAGTTCCTTCCATGTCAGATGTGAGTGTTGGCCATTCCGACGAGCATGTTGGATGTAAGGGCAGTGACATGGTGAGAGGATTGGTTCCTTCCATTGTCAGGTATATGTGGATGCCACATCTGGTTTGAAAAAGGACCAGCTCTGTGATGCCTCATCTGGTTTGAAAAAGGACCAGCTCTGATATGCCTCATCTAGTTTGAAAAAGGACTAGCTCTGGGAAGACTCAGCTAGTTTGAAAAAGGAGTAGCTCTGTGTAGATTCCTCATCTAGTTTGAAAAAGGACTAGCTCTAGGAAGACTCATCTAGTTTGAAAAAGGACTAGCTCTGTGTAGATGCCTCATCTAGTTTGGAAAAGGACTAGCTCTGGGAAGGCTCATCTAGTTTGAAAAAGGACTAGCTCTGAGTAGCCACCTCATCTGGTACGAAGAAGGACTAGCTCTGAGATGATACATCTAGTATGAAAAAGGACTGGCTCTGTAGAACTTCTTGTGACGAGAAGAATCATGAGATAGCACTAGGGATGATCGAGATCCAGTAATGATGATCCAGTAGTGATGATCTAGATCAAGTGATGATCGATATCTAGTAATGATGATCCAACAGTGATGATCCAGATTGAGTGATGATCTAGATCTAGTCCAGTGATGATGATCCAGATCGAGACATGATCTAGATCTAGTGATGATGTTCCATGATGATCCAGATTGAGAGATGATCCAGATCCAGTGAAGATGACTTGAAGATGAAGATGACTTGAAGACGAAGATGAATTGAAGATGAGATGATCCAGCTGATACAGAGAAGAAGACCAATGCTGAAAATTGTGTCGAAAGAATACCTTCCTAGTTAAGAGGGAGTGTTGATGTATATGTAACTTCAGAATGTATTCTTCTATATATCTTATATATTGTAACCCAATGTTTATTCCGGGATGTTTCTATTATGTATTTGAGTCATGTTGTCATGCCCCAATGTTCTGATCGGGAGGATTAATAATGTAAATAAGTCATGTCAAGTCATTGTTTAAGTCCCCATTGTTTTGGGGGACTAGAGTTATTATACACTCATTGAGGTGTAGGCTCTAGTAAGTAATTGTTAAGTTGGGACGACATGATTGAGTGCACTTCAAGTGAACGAAAGAATATAAATAGAGAGTGAGACTCTCTATTTATCACACACATAATTCACTCACTCAAGTGTGGCGCACTAGTGAAGAAGGAAATAGTGGGACTAGACAGAAGAAGAAGACTACTGCTGTTTTGGGAGATCTCTTACTATTTTGGTGCTGATTCTATCTCTAAGGAAGTTGCGGGGTTTTCTCCTTTATGGTTTCCCCAAGGAAAACTCTTTGTGTCTCTTGTCTCTTGTGATGTGCTTATGTTTTATTGTTGTGCTTGTTATTCTCTCAGTGAAAATATCCTAAGATCATAATACTATCTTATATAATAAAAAAATAATAGACGACCCTTACTTCATGGGGCCACAAGGGATCTACCTAAACCATTGGACCCCTGACTTCGATCCAACAACAGATATCCACACAACAGTCGTTGTATAGGTCTGGTTTCCAAACCTCGCAATGCACTGCTTGAATCTAGAAGCTCTGAAATCAATCGGGAACGTCCTCGATATATTTATTGATAGGACGAACCCCATGGATCAATACGCCTATGAATGTATATGCATAGAGGTAGATCTAGAAGCCGATCTTCTTGAAGTAATCAAACTAATAGTTGGAGCCTGATCTCACTTCCAGAAATTAAATTATGAACAACTACCTTTCAAGTGTAGAGTTTGTCATGAATATGGCCACTTCCACAGAAATCGCTCGAAAAACCAAGAAGCTCAACTAGAAAAGGAAAAGGATGAAGGATGGAAAGCTTCCAAGAAGTATAAAACTAATCCTAAATCTGGGCAAGGGCCTCGTAGAGAGGCCAAAAATCTAGATACTGTCAAAACTGCTCCAATCCCTCCTCCAAACAAGTCATCTGAGCAAGCCCCCTTTAAGGCCAACAATAACACCTTTAGTCATCTTCAAGGCCCTGAGGAGAATGAAGCTCATGAAGCCTCAATAGATGGTTCAGAACCTCTCATGGTAGGTTAGCAAGAGGTAGCCTCTGAACCAGAGAAAACTGGAACTCAGACGGAGGCAGTCATTGAATCCAAATTAGAATAAAAAGAGGAAGGGGAACTAGAGAAGTCGCAGTGAGGCAAGAAGAAATACACTCACAGAAGAAAATCAGCCAAAGAACAATGGGAGCAGGCTACCTACAAGGACAAGCTACAAGGATCCCAAAAAAAAATTGAAAGGCTCCTAAGGAACCCTCGAAACTCCAAGCAATCAGGGACACCCCCAAAAAGGGTCCCGCCTTCCGCCAAAGGTAAGTAATGAAGGTTCTCTCCTGGAATTGTAGGGGATTGGGTAGCAGAAACGAAGAGAAGAAATGAAAGACTTGATAAGAATTTATCATCCTGATCTGCTACTAATCCAGGAGACCAAAATAGAGGAAAGGACTTTCCTCCATTTCACTTCAGATTTCTGGAAAAAAAGGAAAAGGCATCACAGTCAGCTCTAGAGGAGAATCTGGAGGTTTGGGTACCCTTTGGGATGCTTCGTTGTATGAATTAGTCAAAACCTAGACCTGTACTCATTGTATCTTTACACGGCTTCTTCAAAAAGCAACAAGAATTCAGGTATGTCTCTTTAATTTGTATGTTCTTTTTCTTTTCTCGGAAAAAAAATATTGTTGGACTCGCTTTCGAGAAGTTAGTAATAGTATTATCATGGACAACATCATCTTAACAGGTGATCTAAATGTCATCTTGAATCAATATGGAAAAAAAAAGGGGAGGTACTACTGTCAGTGACCCCATCCAAGAACAAGTTGATGAGCTTATTCTATACTTGGAGTTGGCAGATATAGGCCCCTCCAATGGAAAATACACTTGGACCAATAAAAGGATAGGTCCGAGGAATATAGCCGCCATAGTGGATAGATTCCTAGTCCATGAATCCTTCCTGTTGCTAGGACTGAACCCTTCATCTAGAATCCTAAATTTTGGAGGCTCGGATCATAAACCAATATTCTTAGAGATATAAAAAGTAATCAAACCTGGGTCCTATCCCCTTCCACTTCAGCTCTCTTTGGACCTCCCAAAAGGATTTCTTGGAAGTAGTCAATAATGCGTGGTCATACCCGGTTACCGGCTCGAAATTTTACATATGGGAGGAAAAGCTCCGCAGAGTTAAAAAGGCCCTCAAAATTCGGGTCAAAACCATTCCCACCCCAGCTCAACAAAGGCATGATGCCCAAAACCAGCTAGAAGACCATCAAGATATTATGGAATTTGCTCCTATTACCAAAGAGATGCTTGATAAAGTATCCCTTCATTAGTCCTTCAACTTAGCCTGTCGTCAAGAAGAAGAAATTCTGGAGGCAAAAATCTCAAAGCTTATGGTTCAAAGTGGGAGATCAAAATACAACTTATTTCCAAAAGCATGTTGAAGCCAGGAAACTATTCAAATCAGTCCAAGAGATTCAGGATCAAGGAAACGTGATCACAAGGTTTGACAAAATTAAAGAAGAGGCAACCAGACATTTTAGCTCCATCTACACTGAGGATTGTACAACTCATCCCCGAGATATTTCTGACTCCATGGATCTAGTTCCCACCTTAATGCAATGAACATATAATATCAACCTGTGCAAACCCATAATGTTGGAAGAACTAAACGCAGTGGTAGAGGATATGGAGGAGGATAAATCTCTAGGACTAGATGGTTTTAGTGCAAGGTTTATAACCTCTTGTTGGGACATCATCCATAAATACCTTTTCAAAATGGTGCTGAAATCACAAAATTGTAACAAGATCGGAGGGAGTACCAACTCTGCCTTCCTAGCCCTCAATCCAAAGGAAAAAGATGCAACCACCTTTGACATATTTCGACCCATTTCTTTATGCAATATTGGTTACAAAATCATCACCAAAATAATGGCCACTCGGATAAAAGGAATTCTCCGTAAAATCATTCTAGTAAACCAAGGAGGATTCATTGAAGGACGAAAAATATGGGACAACATCATCCTGGTTCAGGAGGCAATCCATTCATGTCTTAAAAATCATGTATGAGTTATGGTGGTATAAATTGATATAGTTGATGCATTTGACAGAGTTAGGCATGCCTTTCTTCTCCATGTCATGAGGAAATTTGGTTTCGACCCTACCTTCATCCGGTGGGTTAAAGCTTACATCAGCGAACCTTGGATAGCTCCATTCATCAATGGACGAGTGGCGGGTGTTTTCAAAAACTCTAGAGGTCTGTGCCAAGGATTCCCCCTCTCCTATACACGTCGATTCAAGCAGTAGTGCTAATATTTCAGTTAGATCGAGCAAGGCAAAATAAGGAACTCATAGGTGTAAGAATGGCCCAAGGAGTTAAGAACATAAACCATGCCCAGTTCGTTGATGACACCATCCTTCTGGGAGGCACAAGTACTAATT